>JAGDQP010031226.1:0-22066 GCA_022664845.1 Lepisma saccharinum
ATATATATATATATATATTTTAAAGAAGGCATTATACCCAATAATTATATATATTGAGGACAAGTTCGATTGTGATTTACTGAACCGATACGATTTGCCTTTCTGGTGATGTCATTTCTGACGATCCGTTGATAGCTTTTCATTCTCTAGCTCCGAAACAACTATTTGGTTATAAGATTTCTTGAAAATGAAAAACTTTTTTCTTGTTTTGAAGTTCCCTACATGGTGGTACATTTTATACTTTTGGCTTCCCTATTTTTCCAACACGCTCTCTCTCTCTCTCTCTCCATATATATTAAGGTTGTCAATTCTACATTGAAAAAGCTGACATTTCTATGTTCTCTTAAACCACCGTAGTCGAGGTTTGACAGTACCAACATCTATCTGAGATAGAGATAATCTAACTGGTAACGCTAAGAAAGTTTTTTTTGTGACGTAGTGAGCTTAAGGATACCAAAGCTTTGGTACTTACGTGGTTAGTATGATCATTCCAAGATAAATTATGCGAAGATCTTTGACTATACACTGGAACGATATAGATGTGATATTTATGTTTAAGTGGTGGTAACGTTTCACAGTCGATGTGGGAAAGAATATAATTATTTGGACGCTACGAGGCGAAGCTTCTTGAGTTAATGCACATGCCATGTTGGCCATTTATCTTGATTCGCTTTATTTATTGCTTAATGCAGCTCTGATGAACAGTAAGAGAGAAAAAAAATTGAAGATCATTCGCGTAAGATGATAACGGAAGTAAGATAAAGCGACAGATATGTCGTTGGTGTTGATAACAAGCAGAAGAGGACCTAATACACTACCTTGAGGAACACCGCATGAGATTGATATTACCGAGAACGTTATATTATACTAGTAACCGGAAATGAACAAAGTATACGGAAGTGATTAAACGTTGACTCATTTGAGGGCACAAAAGACTACCTTAAAATGGAAAAAAGGAGTGCACAGCTTATAATCTCTAAGAAAATTCAAGTGACCTTATTTTTGGATTTTCTGCCTATTATACCAACATATTGCTACTCCATGTCCAGTTCTTCACTGTTCTTCCAATTGCAATTTATTTTTTTCTTCCTTTGTCATTACACATTTCCTTTTCACTATCTCAACACCTATTCAGTGTTCATTCATTTTCCTTGTTCTCTTCGTTTTCCCCAGCTTTCCTTTCAATTTGGTTTGTGAAAGAAATAACTTTGAGGCTATCACTCTTTCTCATTCTTCATTTCCTATCTCTCCACCCCTTTCTTCATCCTTTTTGTTACCTTTCATTTTTTCTTTAAATTGCTCTGCGTTGTATATTGTATATAATAATATATCTAACCTTGTTTGGTCGTTTGAAATAAAAGTAGCAATTTCTCCGCTGAGAGATTGCACAGGTGTTGCACGAGACCACCGTTCCTTCTTCTTCTTGTTTTCACAATGGACTTCAATTTACGTAAAGTGACTCTACCTTCTCTTCTTTTATATCACCCTCTTTCCTTCTCTCTCCCTGGCCCAAAAATCTTGTTTCTACTTCTTCACTATCATGTTTGCTTCTAGTCCAGTCAAAATAGCAATGAACCTAGAACAAACTGCAACAGAATTTCTGTCAGCGGTTTCTAGATGAAAAATGAGCGCTGGAAGCGGTGGAACAAGGTCTACCACTGTAACTCTTTGGCAGATATGGCATTAATGCCTTATTTTGATTCATTTTTTATCTCATTATTTTCTGTCTCCGTACATCGAAGCTAATAATAGCTCACAACTTATCTGGTTAGTAATGAAAACAACAAAAAGAATAACACTTTACTTATATTACTTCGTGCGCGAAACTGCGTACCTGCCGGAGCTCATTTTCACTTCTCTTTACTAACATGCACTCCTCTACACAGTTGCCAGATCATGTATCAGGTTAAGTCACTTTGAATCTCTGTATTATGTTACAAGCGCATTTACGTGTGCGGGCTAATTTTGCTCCCGAGTAATAATCATTTCTTTCAGTGTACAATTTCTTGAACGCTATGCACTAAAGGGTTAATCTATGTGCTTATTACAGATTTAACTCAAGATTTAAGCATGTTTTATCGCATTTATTATTTCATTGATTTATTATTTCATCGCTTCATCTAGTTTAGGACACAGTATGGATGAAGATAATAAATCCCACGACATATCATTTGTTAACATCGCGCGATAAATTTAGGCTTCACGAGATAACAAACTTACATAGCAGGTGATGAAAATCCGCCACATTGTTGTTGATTTTCGCCACATTGAATTTATGAATAAAGTTACAGCGATAGACTTTGTTTCATTGTTTTCAGCACATATTTTTCAGCTATGAACGATTGTCAGAAATTGTTGGTTTGTTCTAGGTTTACCTAAAAATTGAGCTAACTTGACTGGACTATTCTTATAGAACAGGTAAGTTGTAAGATAAGTATATATTCAGATTCTTCGTTGTGGTATCTTCCCTTGACTTGTTTGAAGTATTTTATAGTATTTTCTTCCTCTTAATCATGTTTATTTGCATCACTAGTTTTTCCTTTACTTTTCCGTTTTGCGTAAATAGCTTAATATCTCTGCGCAGGAATGATTATCAAAGACTTAAATTCCTATATTCACACAGTGTAACTTGTGGAGCTATAAAAGAAAATAATTCAAAATAATAATGGCAACTATTTGTATTAAAATAATATATGCAAGTTTCATTAAGTAAAGAAATGTTTTCAAATGTGTTGAAGAAGTTTTCAAATAATATACCGCAAAAGAAGGAAAGTAACCATGATTTGAAATGATAATAAACATAACTGATGCTTTATTTTTATATGCAAAAGTCTTACACATCCATCTGTGGTCCACATGAAAACTAACATTTTTATCTTCTCTTTTTTTTTTAGTTTTTAATAAAGAATGGAAATGACAAAATGAATATGGACCAAATACAGCCTAGCGAATATACGAGACATATTAGACCTTTCTTTGATATGATATGAAGAAAACTGAATTGCAATGTGAACAGATACATTGCGAAAATTATTGAAAACATTCGGTACTTGTTTGTTACCCGTTTCATAGCAGTGGCGGATCCAGAGAGAGAGAAAGGGGGGGGGGTATGTTTTATTTTTCCATTATTATTTCAACAATTTACTCTAGAGAAAGCTTCGATTTTTTTTTTCGGATAAATAATAATTTGTCTAGAAGAATCAACTTTTGGAGATACGAGATTCATATCCATTATAAAACAGCAATACTATAAAGGGAAATACGGTAAATTTATAGTTTGAAAAATTCAATTATGAGGCAAATATCGAAACTGCATTCAACCAACCAACGTTCTTCACAGGTTGATAAGAATCAAAGTATCGGGCAAAGCCCACGACTTTTTTTTTTCACTTAGAATTAACTTTTCAAGGGCTCCATAGTCTAGTGGTTAGAGCGTTGGACTTGTGTCCGCGTGGGACCGGGACCTGGAGTCCCACTTTTCGGCGTCCACCCAGCGTCGTGAGGAAAACTGGGGAGTCACGTGAATAAAGATGTGACGGTCACTCTGTCTAGTAAGCCTCTAATACGCCTGTTCGTGGCCATGAGGCGCGAAATGCTGACCACACTGCCGTCACTCTGGTGGACGCAGTTCCACCAAGCGCGGAAAGATGGCGTTGGGTCAGGCTCAGGACCTATCGGTCTGTAACGCTTCGTTACAGGTGGGAAATAAAGTTCTTCATTCCTGTTTTCCGTCTCGATGTAGTTCTCTCATTGCTCGGAGTTGGTGGTTGGTAGTACGTGTGGGGGAGATGACAGAGAACATACTAGACAGTTCACTGTGTATGGCTATTTATGCACTGTGATCCACAGAAGGGTTTGGTGAGGATGCACACAATGAGTGTTAATTGAAGAACGTTAATCAGATGAAGATAAACACTATGAGACATACGCAACAGTTCACAAAGAAACTTTGTTCGATAGGTGTGCGTAGTGGATGCACATGAAAACAGTTTTTAAGACACGGGAAACTTTTTTTTAAAGCTATCTGGGGCAGAAAAATATAGCTAGAGGAACACGAATAATACACAAAATGAACACTAACACACAAGAATGACCTTTTGTTCACAGGTTTTGACCGAAAAGTTCACTGGCAAAAAGTTCATACTGACGTGTCGTATACTTTACTACCATTTTGTGTTTCTTGCTGGGGTTGTGGTGCTTCTGGAGCGGAGCATTGGATAGTCACTTGTGGTAAGGTGGTGCCAAAATAGTGTCTGGAACTCAGTGTTGTCAAGTGGAGGGAAATTTCCCGGAAAACGGGAAAATCTGGGCTACAAGAAAGGTAAATGGGAAAATAAATTTAAAATCGGGAAATTTTGTTGAATCCTTTTCCCAGTTTTTGTTTAACTTTCCAGCAATTTTTAAAGAACTTCGAATCCGGAGGATTTTTTTTTTACAAAAATCGGGAAAATTTTCAGTATTTTGAGGGAAATATTGAAATAGGAACCTGACAACACTGCTGGAACCAGGCGAGATGGCTTCATGTAACCGGAGAATGGGGACATATCTGTTTGTGACATGTTATGAGTCCTATGGCCCAGTTTTGAATTACCTGGAGTTTTAAATATGTGTTTAGGCTGCATCTAGCCACGTGTGTGATGCGTATTGCATAATTGCACGGACCATCATTCTATAGATGTGTAGTTGCTGCCTATGTTTACGGTAGGTCTGCGTAGGAGAGGGAATAAATAGCTTATGCGTTGGCGGGCTTTGCTGGTGAGGATGTTCAGATGAGACTTTGGTCCAGAATCACTTCCAGGTAAGTGGCAGTGTCTTGATATGGGATGGGTTCTTGGTGAAGTGCAAGTAGAAGGAGGTGTGGTCATCAGACCTACGCCCCCTCCCCGTCAGGAAAATTCTAGATCCCCACCTGTCTCACAGTGAATGTTTCTAATGCGTGTAAATGAAACACATTCGCCCAATGCGTTGTAAATCTGAGATGATGGAGTGTGAGACAGGGCTAACATAAGGGGTGATATTACAGCCAATAATAAATTCTTTCAAATCGCGTGTGTGAGATAGTTAGTTTCACAGCATGCGTTGTAGTTCCTGCAAAACCTTTCTGACCCCTCATTTTTTTTGTTCTTAAATTTCTTTAACTTCGGTTTCCCTTTTGATTTGATGCACATCTTGCCGGTAACCAAAACCTCTCCCTCATACACAACACACATACATATGAAGAGGAGAAAACAACCACGGAAGAGGAAGACAAGACATACGACGATCTTTAAGACAAGATGCAGCCTCCGTGGCGAATCTACTAAACGCGTATAATTTACGAGTGAGAACCCGCTACCTTATATAATCGTGCGCCGCCGATTAGACACGCTTGCCCGGGGTCACTAATCTTACCATATAACAAGGGCCATTTACGTCATTATGCGAATATAAACTCCTCTTTAAAGAAACTTTCAAGCTTTTTGAATGAGGGTCGTATAATTATTTAAAGAGAAGGAGGCGCCAGACTTAGAATATATTGGATATTGCTTCGTTCGGCGTCGTATGTGGTGTACATTTATGGAATATAAAACCTTCAGCTACTTATAGTACACCGCTAGAGAGAGAAAGGAAGATATACAGTGTTGTGTATTCTTTTTTATCTTCTCTCCCGTTGTTTCTTTATTACATACAGTTACTGTATTTTTTTTTTCAAAAGATGTTTCCAACTCAGGTGTGGTCTTACCTTAGACACAATATTATTGAGAATTTAAGAGCATTTAGGCGAGTATTCTAACCTGAATTCTACAGGTTGACACAAAATCCAGTACCATCCCACATCACATGCAAGCTTACGATAAGCTCGATTTTCGCTTGTCTAGTTAAGCTTGATGTAACAAGCTTGATTCAAGGACTGGATAAGGCAAGTTTGATTCAAGCTTTAGACTTGCCGTGACAAGTTTGACGCGATCTTATACACTTGACTTGGAAAGCTTACAAAAAAAAAAGTTTGAATCACGCTCACTCTTCTATCGGGGATCGCAAACACCTATGTATCGGAAATATTATTGCACAGAAGAATTGGATTTATTTTTGGCTTTTAGGCATGTATCTCCGGATAGGGGAGGGGAAAATGATGCGGGAAAGAGTCTACGTTGAAGCTGCAGTCTCGGCATTTGCTTCGTGTGACAGGAAACCCCCCTGTAAAGCCTCGTTCAGGATTCTCGATAGCTGGGATCGATCCAAGAACTTCTCGAATAGAATCCAACATTCTACCACTAAAATACAGCCACTCGGTATGAGACACAGAAAAGTGTTGTCTGTTGAAAATTGATCTAGATCTCTGAAAGTTTTGTGTCATGATGGTGAGCCGCCATATTGGTACCACGAAGTTCGGGATATTCTGGATGGACATATTTATGGAAGATAATTGGGCCATGGCAGACGAATAGCCTGGCCACAGCGCTCTCCTGATATAACTCCGTTGGACTTCTAATTGAGGGAGCTACAACAGGGGTTGCGAATGTCAAATCTCTGTTCAAAATCTTCCTACTCATAGTAAAAGGATAGTGGATGCAGTCCAAACTGTGTATGTTCCTAGACTAGAGCTTGTATCCTACGTCCATGGAGGATACGGAAGAAATAAAAAGTCGCTTAGCACAGGCAAAGCTTGTATCTATTCAGTCCTGAAACGTCTAATCTCGCGATTAATATCAAGGAAGTTGAAACTCAAAATATACAGAACAGTGAAGCGTACAGGGGAAGTAGAGAGTGTGTGTGTATGAAAGGTGATTTCTTATAAAACACATTTAATAATTTAACTCTTCCATTTACTCAGATGTAATTAAAAAATTCTTAAAACCGATATAACTTGGTGATTATTTGCGGTCTTCAATTCAAGACCTGAATCGCAAAACATTCTAAATCCACATTTTTCGTATTTGAATTTTTTTCTGTTCGTCGCTATCTATGTTCCAACAGCTATCCACTTGCATCAATATTACATCCTAATCCCAACTGAAAACCCCTTTTTTAATACAAAGTAATTTCAGCTGAAAAGAATAACATACCAAGATTTTGGACTGTTATTTGTTCCTCCTGAAAAAAAAAAAATACTCCGGTGGACTTGGGATGTTTTACAATTCAGGTGTTTTGAGATTTTCTGATTTGTTAACTGTCATTATTTAGTATCTGCTAGGACTGCAAACTTTTTTTTTTAAAAAAAAAAGATGAATTCCCCCTTCCTTCCTTCTACTTTTCAACTGTTATTTTGCTGGTAATATTTTATGGTTGTGAATCTTTGAATATGACCCTGGAAAATGAACATAAATTGCTTGTGTTTGAGAAGGATATACGGGCCGACTTGCGAATGGACGAGTTGGATAATGAAGAACTACACGGACTGTATGATTCACCCGACATTTTAAGAATAATAAAATCAGAGCGCCTAAGATGGACAGGCCATGTAGCTCGAATGAGAGAAGCCGGCCAGGTGGCCTGACTCGAAGGTCCCGAGTTCGAGTTCCGGCAGGGGCATGGGTGTGGATTGTAACAGCTAAAGGCGAATCGTGACAGATCGAAGTACAAAGTTACTACACTGGCCCATATAAAAATAAAGTTTACCAAAGATTTTATCGAATGGGAGAAAAACGAAGAGGCAGTTGGGAATACCGAGACATCGTTAGGATGATAATATTAGAAGAGATCTTAGAGAATCAGAGGTTCAAGATGAAAACTTTCTTGATGTTGCCCAAGAAAGAATCCAATGACGAACATTTGTTACTGCGGTGATGAACTTGCGATTTTCGTAGGGCATACAGTTAGTTAGTACAACCATTTTGTTAAAATATCTGCAATCGATATCTGACTCTATTTGAGGTAATGAATTATGTATTATTTTACTGTAAAAATCGATTAATTTTATTTGTATTTGTAAAATAGCTATTATTTCTGGGTCTCCTGATGTTAGTAAATAAATATACAACAGTGCTCTACTTTCATATATTAGAAGAATTTTACACCATTGAATGGAACATGCTAATTACTATGCACAATTTTCACTTAGAATCACTATTTATGTACTTCTTAATGAGCACCCCGTCTCAATTAAATTTTTCAGAGCCGGTTATATTAATTTAAAAGTTATGTGACGCTTGTAGGGCCGGGAAAGATCAATGACGACTACGAATAGCTTTGTTTTATCTGATATAACAGGATGAAGTAAAACTGAACGATTTAATTTGTTTGCGTAACAACGTCGATGATTTGTGAAGCGATGGCAGTACCACCAAGCGGACTTCGATTCTAAATTCTAACACCGCGCCTCGTGACTAAAACACGAAACTCAGTAAAGTAATGGAAATTTACAAGGAGAAATAACTTTTGATTTATTTCATAATGTGGTTGATTGATTTAATTGATTTTCTCATTATTGTGTGATTGATTTAATGGCGGTGGGCTAACAGAAATAGTCATGAGGGCTGTGTGTGGCCTGCGGACCACCAATTGAGGCGCTTTGAATTACAGAGTACCAATAAGTAGTTCTGGTACGGGGTGTTCCAATTCTCCATATTTAAATAATATCGAAACTTCAATATTTAAACGGGACGGGCGTAAGCCATAGTGCTGTTACCGCCCATAAAATTCATTTTATCTTTTTATGTTTCAATATTTAAACTTATTGTTGTTTGATATATTGATATTTTGATTATAAATTTTTGTTTAACATTTCGATACGATATATAAGTTCGTTATTTCGGTTCGGTATTTTTGTTCGATATATCAGTTCTATATATTCATATTTTATTTCGATATTTCAATGGAATATTTCAGTTCAATATCATAGCCGAAATTTCAATATTTTATCTCGATATTTTCGTTCGATATAATGACATGATATTTTGGCTTGATATTTTAGATCGATATTTTGGTGAGAAAGTCGAAGATCTATACGAGGAGACACAGGAGCTGTTGAAAGCCCCGGGGGGGATGGTTTGGCAAAGCCCCCTCCCCGAAAGTATGCCTGAAAGAAACAGTGGTGACACGAAAATCGGAAACTTTGGATTTAGTAAAATAAACAAGAGAGAAGAGAGGCTAATGGATTTTTCCGAAGCCAGCAGACTTCATTTCCAATACATTTTGCAAGAAACCACCTCAGAGGAAGTGGACATGGAAACGCCAAAATGGAACTAAAAACTTAAAAGACTATGTTTTATTGAAAAATAGGGAACTTCTTCAAGACGTATCTGTCCTGAACAGTTTCAAAATTGTGAGTGATCACATGATGGTGAGATCTAAGCTGAAACTAAATTGAAGATTTAAAAGGAATAAAGCTTATTAGCCCTACAAACACTCTTTGTTTGGTCACATGGAGTTCCAAGACAAGCAAAATTTGGCCACCGAATCTTTCTTTTTATGAAGTCATAGCAAATCTATAGAGTGGATTGAGGGAAGATGCCTACAATAGCGTAACTATGGCCCTAGATGGAAAACCTGTGCGGTGTGCGTGAACTAGTCAGTATGCTCCCTAAAGGGCTGTAGTGAATACCGCGTAATCTGTCACGTGAAGATGAAGCAAGTGTTCTAAAAAAATTAACATAAAAATAATTTTCTCTATTTAGTAAACAGTTTAGAATTGGGCTAAATTCCATGGCATAGTAGACAATGCACTAGAATTTGGTAGTTTTGACTGTGAAGTAGACCTACTTGATTAGACTGGATCACAAAGATGGCGAGAAATAGATGAAGTGGCGTCTTATAGCGAAGATATGGATAAATACCCACTACCTAAAAGCGTTGCACCAAATAAAACTGTTTTCATTGTTTTCTGGTTAGACACTCATTTCTTTGAACTATTCTTCTTGAATAGAATAGAATCATACAAGGGCATTTGTAATTGATGGTCTGGGTACGAATTCAATAGAATTTGAATGTCTTTTTTTGGCCTTCAGGGCTCTATGGCCCAGGCCGGAATAGGGTTAGCTGGGGATATGGGGAACAAGGCGACCAGGTCCTAGTTTCGAAAGCACCACCCCAACATTAACCTTGTGTTAAAACTATGGTTCTCTGCTGTACATACACAGGCTCAGGGCTCAAAATCTATCTGCAATTTCCGGAAAAGATGAGAATTATACAGTCCAGGGATGTCCCCACCTACAATCCTGTCTTCGCGAGAATTACTCAATCCACCCTGTAATTTTCTGTACACAATATAATTAATTTGATCTCATCTTTACCTTTACATTTTCTGCATATTTTATTTGTCTTTCAATAATTTTAGGTCTTATTGGTGAGGTTTCAATTTCGAAATTATCAATAGAACTTAAAACACAATGTACAAAATCATAACAAGGAAGATTTTAAAACGCTTCTTGCGGTGTCACTTCATCATATTGGATAATGTGTTATTCATGCAATATATAATTTGATGTAAAAATTTACTCCAGGTAGTATGTTGTTTATTGCAAGACACCCTTCAATTATGACCTATTTCACGGTTATAACGTTCAATGGGGTTTGACTGTGGGTGATATATCGTTGTACAAATATGAGTAATATTATTTATTTGCATATAAGCTGGCCATTTATGAGAGAGAAATACGGAACCATAATCAGATAATATTTTTCTTCGTAATTTGTAATGCT
Organism: Lepisma saccharinum; assembly: GCA_022664845.1. Classification (NCBI taxonomy): domain Eukaryota; kingdom Metazoa; phylum Arthropoda; class Insecta; order Zygentoma; family Lepismatidae; genus Lepisma; species Lepisma saccharinum. The sequence continues at coordinate 10,621 of JAGDQP010031226.1, forward strand.
TCAAATATTCAGATAGTTTTTTTCAATATTTCTGTCGTTATTGCTTTACGAAGTGGATATAACATTACGAACTTTGACGCAATATCAACAATAGATAAAATATATGCGTAGCCTTCGGTACTTTTCCTATTATGTCAATTGAAATTAAGTCTAGATGTGATTTGTAAGTTACGTAAAATTCTGTACGACGTACACCACAAAGATCTGGTTTAGTTTCAAAACAGATATGATAGTTATTAATGTAGTCTCTTACTCGATTCCTCATATTTTTCCAATAGAAGTATCTGTTTATCGTTCTGATAGTTCTTTTTATGCCGAATTGTCCCATTTGGTTATGATAATGCTTCAACATTCTTTCAATACTATTTTCTGGTACTACGATCTTCCAGTTCTTTAGTTTACCATATTTGGTGCATAATAGATCATCTTGCCATTTGTACATCTGATTACCTTTCTTTACTACAGGTGTATTTTCAGTTTCTGCTACTATATTTTGAAAATCGACCTCATTATTGTAATTAAAATACAAGTCTTCAAATTGACTTGTAAGAATTCCCACAAAATGACATTTTATTTCAGCATCACAAGGTGCTGTACTCAATGCATCTGCAAATTTGATTTTGTTTGCCAGGAATGTACTTTACTTCGAAATCATATTGTTGAATTTTCATAGACCATCTACAGATTTTGGCGTTCCATTGTTTTTCTTCATTCATCCATTTTAGGCAATTATTGTCTGTATATATCACAAATGGTTTACCTTGCAGAAACTGGGTAAAATTATGTATCACATAAATAACTGCTAAACATTTGTGTTCGGTAGTTGAATAACGGCGTTCTGCATCCTTTAATGTTCTGCTAGTATACTGTATAACTTCTTTGTCTTCAAAGTTATCCTGTCTTAAATATCCTCCTATGACGATTGACGAGGCATCCACTACAATATAAAATTGATTAAAAAAATTAGATTGTGTAAACTTGGGAGTATTGACTAAATTATATTTCATAGTTTGGAATGCTTCTTCGTGTTGTTGAGTCCATATCACACCTTTTCTTAATAAGTCATATAAAGGAGACATTAGCATTGCATACTTATCTGTGAATTTATTGTGCCAATTACACAATCCGATCCACCGCTGTAAATGTTTTTTTTTTACTTTGAGGGCGGGGAAACTTCATAATTGCTTCGTTTTTCTTTGGGTCGACAGTAATTCCACCATCATTTATAACGTGTCCTAGAAAGGTTACTTCAGTGAAAACAAATTTACATTTTCATAGTTTTAAGCTTAACCCATAAGTTTGTAGTGTTTTCAAAATGTATTCTATTCGAAGCAAATGTTCTTCGAATGTTTGGGTTAAACTACATATATCGTCCACGTACAACTTCATCCATTTACTAGTTTCTAGACCGAAAACTGAATTCAGCATAGCTATAAATACAGAAACGGAACTGACTAGGCCAAAGGGTAGTCTTTTGAATTGGAATTGTATATTACCAAATCGAAGTGCTGTATACGGTCTATTTTTTAGAGAGTAACACTTGGAAATAGGCCAAAGATAGATCTAGTTTTGTAAAAATATTACTACCTGAAATAACTTAAAAGAAGATCTCAAAGATTATCAACTTGATTTCTTGAACAAATTACAAATTTATTTAGTGTTCTAAGATCTAAAACTGGTCTAACAGTTCCATCAGTTTTACTCACAACATGAAGTGTATTATTATATGGACTATTTGCTCTCTCGATAACATCCCATTGTTCCCATCTCATGAGCTCTTTTCTAACTTCTTCTCTTTTCGAATGCGGTATACGATATTGTTTTGAATTCACTATTACATCCTCTGCAACCTCTATATCATATTCAAAATTTTTGTGACAGCCTGGACGCTCATTAAATATATTTTGATATTTAAGTAACAAAAATAATAATTTAAGTTTAGAATCCATGTTTAAAGATTCAATAGAAAAAACCTGATCTTTAATTTCTTCTTCCAATGCTTGTGTTTCTGGAAATTAACTATATATTTATCATTCACAACAAATGGCCGGATTTTACTCTCGGGTGCAAAAGGTGGTATTGCTCTTCTACCCCGTTTATCAGTTTAAAGAACAACCGTTTCGCATGGATGGTTGGTTAACATTTCGTATATTCATATCATGCTGCTGATTATGAACTTGATCACAGGCATTTCTTGTTTCTTCATCATTTCTTCTCAAACTATTAGGATCATTTACCTCATCAACTTTGAGCGTTTCTTGATTCGTAACTGTCCTGAACACACGTATCCGTAGAAATTGTTTCAGATTGTTCCTCTTCAGATAACCAAATCCTTTCGTCCTGTAAATTCCGCTCTTTTCTAAATCTCCTAGAATTTTTGTTTCTGATGTTTGTATCTTCACTATCCAGATCCAATGATTCATCATTATATCCATCTTTCTTTGTTTTAAGCTCTTCAACTCCTCCGCTGTTCAAGGCCCCTTACTTGCACGTCATTATGTAATGGACTTCTCTTTCTCTCAGTTTTGTAGATGATAAAATTTGAAGTTTTCACTTTCAATACTGTAATATTTATATTCCTCTTTCCGGCTAGTTAACTCAGTAGAGCTTGGACATGACAATCTCAGGGCTTTTAACAGATATGAGTTCTTCGCCTGAAATTTGGAAGAAACTGAAGTTGTATCTTGCATAAAATTAGCTTCCGACAGGTCTACCAAATTCCTCCAAATCAATATGCGATTGTACATAGAGTGGAGACTACAAGGGTAATAATAAAAACCTGAAGTTTTAGAGTTTGAATACTATTGTACTGCTCTATGGCGCTTTTCAGCTTCCTTGGAGCAGAGAATAGCATTTCATATATCTAGAGCAAACTGCCCCAAAAGAAAAACTTAATAGTGAAGACCTTCTCATTAAAAAGTACTTAAATAGTAATTCTAAATTATAAAGTTCACGTAATAGCTCGGTGAATTCCATTCAGGTATCAAAAATATTCTTCTGTTATCTATTTATTTACTAACATCAGCAGTCTCAGAAATAATAGTTATTTTACAAATAAAAATAAAATTAACCGATATTTACAATACAATAAAACATAATTCATTACCTCAAATAAAGTCAGATATCGATTGCAGTTTTTAATAAAATGGTTGTACTAACTAACGGTATGCCGTACGAAACTCGCAAGTTCATCACCACAGCTACAAATGTTCATCATTGGATTCTTTCTTGGGCAACATCAAGAAAGTTTTCATCTCGAACCTCTGTCTCTCGAAGATCCCTTATAATATTATCATCCTAATGATGTCTCGGTCTTCCCAACGGCCTCTTCGTTTTTCTTCCATTCGATAAAATCTTTGATAAACTTTATTTTTATATGGGCCAGTGTAGTAACTTTGGACTTCGAGCCGTCACGATTCGCCTTTAGCTGTTAAAATCCACACCCATGCCCCTGCCAGGACTCGAATCCGGGACCTTCGAGCCCATGGCCTATCGCCGCAGACCACTCGGCCACCTGGCCGGCTTCTCTCATTCGAGCTACATGGTCTGTCCATCTTAGGCGCTCTGATTTCATTACTCTTGTAATGTCGGGTGAATCATACAGTCCGTGGAGTTCTTCATTATCCATCTCCTCCATTCTCCGTATATCCTTCTCAAAATCTTATTCTCAAACACAAGCAAAATATGTTTATTTTCCATGGTCATACTCAAACTTTCACATCCATAAAATATTACCAGCAAAATAACAGTTGAAAAGTAGATGGAAAGAAGGGGGAATGTCATTAAAAAGATAATTAAAGGATTTAAAAAAAAAACACGCTTTTTCAAGATGGACTAAAAAGTAAAAAATAATAATATTGAATTAATCTTATGAATAGGAAAATAAAAGCGTGGATGCTCTTAGATATTATGTTCTTATGATAAGGTAAGCAACGGCACCCACGCTTTTATTTTTAGTCCATCTTAAAAAAGCGTGATTTTTAAAAACCATTTATATTTTTTTTCTGTATAATAGATGAATATTAAACTCCCTGTGATATAGGCAACCCAAACTTCACACAATAGATGCGTCGTTGCGTGTATTTATGGATAATTTCCAATTATTTATTTATTTAATTTGTTGTACTGACGCTCTCTGTAAATAGCAGCGCTTGTCAACAGATCTAAATGTTGAAATTAATACAGAAAAAATTGTGAACCGCCGGATCATTTTGTTACCGATTATTTAGGCTATGCATTACACCACCACGGACCGAGCCGCCGTAGCTCAGTGGTAGCATTCGGGAGGTCGTGGGTTCGATCTCAGCGGCTGACCATCCTGACTCAGGTTTTTCCAGGGTTTCCAGGCAAATGCCGGGATGGCACCTTCAACATAGTCCCTGGCCGACACTTCCCCGAATCATTTCCCCTCCCCTATCCCGGACTGAGCCGTAGATGCCTAAAGGCCATAAAATTTAATTTCAAAGTTAACATCATCATGTCACGGCCAGTTTATCTGTGTATATAGAATGTCCCTCTCGGCCCGGCACTCTTCAAGTTCCTCATTGATGAGGCCTAGGAACTCCACTTCAGGTGGGGACCTTTAGTGGAGGAATCTCTCTGCTATCGTTCGTTCAGTGCGAATGAATAGATTGTTGTTATCTTTTTAACAAGTAACCTGATGTCTAGTAGATGGTGAAAATAACACAGAAATAGACTATCATTCATGCTGAAATCATCACCACTGGTAAACGAACATCGCTTATTCGTGTGAATACAGTTGGAAATCGAAATTTATCCTAACAGTAAGTAAGGTCTCTTGGCATCTTTGCCACAGGCCGGGATGAGTTAGGTAGAGGATCGGTAAGGTATGTTCCAGGGAATTTTCTGATGGTACCATTCGCCTGGTGAAATTGAGGGTAAACTCTGGTAAACCTTAGTCAGGATGGTGGTCCGTTGGCTTCGAACCCATGTGCCTACCCATTGCCGATCAGAAATCCACGACATTACCGCCTGGACCATCACGAAGGCTGTGTGCATTAGTGTTCTGACTGAACAGATCTTTCAAGACACCTAAAACCAACTCCATTTATCCCGACCTTCCGCTTTTCTTTTTGAATTACTGTAAAATTTATCTTACGCAATAACCACCCTCCCTCTCCCAGAAATCTTAATTAGTGGGTTATCCGTCTCTTGAATATTTTGTCTTCAGTCAAATCATTGAGCTACCTTGAAACTAGGAAAAATAATTTGGTGGCTTGCCATTTTTATCTCAATGTCCTATCTGCTCAACAGCTGATATCGTCAGGGAACAAAGAAAAAGAACTACCATTGACTCTTGCAGTTGAAACGCACAGGTTTTTGGCAATTCTGGCTGGAGTCGCAAAAAAAAGAAACGTCCCCAACCTAATGATCCCAAAAGAGGATCACACAGACAAATAGGGTCGCCAGGAGCCTAGAGTACCCACGCAACGCATCTAACCTAACCTCTAGCTCCAAACATTTTCTACACCCCAGACGAGCGGCGCAGAAATGTCTTCCAGATTTAAGAATATCTGGGAAAGAGGATTCCAGATCCTTGTGATCGCTGCGAAAAAACAATAATTTAGATCGAGGGAGGAAATACCGGTAAGGCGACACCTCCAATCTTTTAATTAGATCGTCAGTTCATACTCTGAAGTACCAGCTGGTTCAGATTAGCGATAGATTAAGAAAGGAAAACGCAAATCTTTACTTGGGAATAATCTCAAACGATCATACGCATATCAACTCATATGTGACTGATACTGTGTCTTTACTCACTTCGAAGTGTACAGGGTGGCAAAAGACCATGTCTTACCTTTACCTTAGTAGGGCCCACACCTGTAGTCTGGAATCGCAATTCCTGAAATAAAGACGAACGAACACAAACGAATGACGGTCGCAACTCAATCCAAACGTAGTGTCATAACGGACAAATGCAAATAATATTTATTCACACAGATCACATGCTGGAGTCACTTCATATGTCAACGCAGAAATAACCAGAAATTCAATATATAGTTCCTTTCCCAAGTTATCACTTCTCAGCTGGCGAAAGAATCCTACCACTGGTCTACGGATTTATGAACCGATCTAATCTAGTTAAAATCACATCACTCAATACGATAGGTTTACCGAAACACAGAAATAATGAGTATCAATTGCCGTCAACTTCACGTAACGATTAGTAGCTAATTTCCAATAAATATCAAGTCAAACATTAAATAACTCACTGCACATTATAAATATTACTAAACACTGTAAGAGGATTATCAACTAATGCCGTAGATCGTACCTGGTTAACTGAGAGGTTTCTATACTACGTTGACTGAACATAAACTCAGGATTGTTCGAAGAAATATAAAAATTTCAGAATTTCAATTTATTACTCTGAATGTACATATTTCACGTTTTCGGCTATGATAATATCATAAGAATCGGAACAAAATTACTGTCGATGTGTAGGAACAAACAAATTTGAATCTCTGGTATACATTGAATTAATTAAGCAGAACTGAAAGTTGCGTAGTCACATATAAATGTCCATAATTTCTATAATAATTAATAAATTTCGTTGTTATTTTCACAAATTATTCCCGAAGTATTGTTATATAATTTAGAAAAGTTTTGTTACAGAATTACTTACATTGTATAGAAAGAATCACTTTAACGCTATTAATTGTGTGACTTCATTACAGATGATTACTACGTTATACAAAAGACGTTCTGAATAAATCTTGAAAATACAAAATATTGTTACAAAATTTGACTTTTTCATCGGAGAATAGTGGCTGGAGTTGAATCCAAAATTATCGAACCATGTCGAATAATATAAAATTTACTATTAACATCGAAACGGTACGCAAAAATAGTCGAAGAGACATGTTGCTAATTTGATCAAGTAAGGAAAATATGCGGTAGCTGTCAAACATGGCTAACCGGGAATTTCGAATGGATTTGGAAAACTGGAGACGAGAAATTGGCATATAATTATTAAAATCCAACGAACCGATACTTGTAATGTAAGAATTCGGTTAATAGCGGCCCCATACTGAAATTTAGAACATATTGTACATATTGATAAATAATCTCAAGACAAAAATATTAATTTAATACGGTGAAAATTTCGAAATAATGATGTTGAAAAGTCCTGATAGCATTTATATCGGTTCTAATTCTTCTTACTTCGAATAATATATTTTCCGGTATGGACGAAAACAGTCTAAATCGAAAAAATGATACCAAATTTGGTGTTTATAATTACCAATCGTAGACAGGGCTTAGGAAGTACAGATGCCGGAAAGCCCATGCATCTATTCGTCTCGTTTTAAAAATTGGAACTGAACTAACATGGCGTGGGAGAGCAGTTCTCCCAGCAAACGGAGAAGAAGGCTGATTCACACCAATCAGCAAAAAAACAAGTCACGAAGCATTGACTAGGGTCCAATCAAAGACAAGCGTTAGATCCAAGTCATTGCTGCGTGACTAACGAAAACCTGGATGGATAACGATAAAAATCCAAAGCAAAATCCAAACGAAACACGCTCAAAGAGTCTAAAACCAACCAAAGAGAATGAGCTAAGGAGAACACACAGAAAGAAAACAAAACGGAGACAAGAAAATAAAAGGGGGAGAAAATAAATATAAAAATGGAACAGCAACTAGGCTGTTACACAGTAACCACAGAAATAATTAGTACAAGGTACAATGTCCTAATTTTGAGGTACCATCCTGACACTCGTGTAGTGGGATAGATGGAAACTAGCTATACGAAGTCTGTCTAAAAAGAAACGGGATTGGTGTCACTGACAATTTATTGCTGTGCCAAACGGCAAACTATTTGGTACCCCCTTAAAAGTAATCCCCTTCCAGTCTAACACACTTTTCCATTCTTCTCTGCCACGCCTCTATGCAATGCTGGAAGGATTCTTCTGGGATGTTCCGCAGCTTTGTCGTTACGGCCCTCGTGATGGTCTCCACGCCTTCAAATCGAGTGCCCTGGATAATCCTCTTCAGGTTGAAGAATAAGAAAGTCACAGGGGCAAAAGCAAAGGAATAGGGAGGTTGTTCCAGGACGACGATGTTCTTCTGGGTCAGGAACTGCCGGATGTTGAGGGCGTTGTGACTTGGTGCGTTGTCACGACGCTGTAGCCAGGATTTGTCCTGCCACAACTCCCGTCTCTTCTCGCGCACTGAGCGAGGCAAACGTGGCGGCATCTCTTTGCTGACTTGCCGATTTTTCGTCTGATCCGTGGCAAGAACTCGAGCAGTCAGCCGACGATCAGCACGCAACACCTGTCTTCCTCATTGGATCTATCGAGTCCTGGTTGCTGAAGACCTCCCGCTTTTGCAATTATTTTGCACTTCCTCGTGCTCCTCTTTGAACCTCATGTGACACTCAAGCACATGTGTGCGTGACATGGTGCTACCTTCTGGCGAAGTATTTGAAGTGCTTCCCCCAAACCGGACCAGACAGATTAATTCGTTGCTCCACGTTCATGGATCTTTCCTCACTTCTCACAGCTCAACGACCTGCAAACAAAGAGGTGTACACAAAAGCTTGTTTTAAAAAATCTAATGGTTATAGAAAGCTGAGATTTCGATCCTATACTACCAAGATATCATATTACTTGATTACATAATAACCTTATCCCTAGTTCCCCCATAGCCCGTACAACAGACCCAGTCCCGTTTCTTTTTTAGACAGACCTCGTATATCCTTAGCCAGAATAGAATAGCCTAGGATTTGATCCCAGGACGTCCTGATCACGAAACGAGTACGTTTCGACACATCTACTGCGCTGGGAAGGTAACTTTAAGTTAATAGAATTATATTGTGCAATGGTGTATACAAAGTACCAATTAGTACAGCTAATATGTTCTGTAATTTGATACCAAGAAAAATGGTTTCTCGGGTACTGTTTTCATTGTCTGATGTGAAGCTAACGAGCTAGTTCCTATTACTGTTTCTCATATAGGAGGAGGAGGAGGAGGAGATACAGAAGAACTACGTAAACGATGGAAGAGAGCCTTCTCTCCTCTCCTCTCTGTTTCTCATATTCCGCACATTAGAATTTCAAAACAAGCCAAGCTGTCGGATGTAGATAACGTCACTATATATGGGGATGAGACTGATGGCCTTAATATAGCCCAGCTAAGGTTGGGAAAGGAGAGTGAGTAAGCGAGAAACGACCAAATATCGAAAAAGCTGATGAGAGTGCGACTTCACTATACCCTGCAGACAAACTCATCTTCTGGAGTCAGACATTTTGTTTCATCTTCATATATACTAAAAAAAAAACATCCATGTGCATATAGGTATTATCATTACAAATTATTATATTAGATCGTCCTAACCCCACATAGCAATTTTGACCTGATTAAAATCAAGGCAAAAATCTTGTGATGTGTCAGGTTTACTTTGACAAATGTGACAACTTAATGCAAGCTTCGCATATCAAGCCAAAAAAAAAAAAAGAAGTTTAAATAAGGTTCAGTCAGTCCGTCCAATTTACAAGAATCACGGTTGCAATTGCTCTTAACAGGACAAAACAGAAAAGCACAATATAAAAAAATAAAATTCTTAAACTCGCTGGGAATCGATCGGATATCCAACAGCACACTAATTCGATACTGTAGTCACCAGACTACAGAATCACACTATCTAACTAGCTTTCCCAGCGTTATTTACGCTTAGTTCAGCAAATCGAAAGAGAGGTTTGTATTAAAAGGGAAGGAGTTTACGAAGATTGGCCTACGGCGACAGCGAGGTTGCTATGACAAACTGTTCGTTCCCAAGCTTGAATGATGTTAGTAATAACAAGCGTTCGATTTGTCGGGAATGCCGGGGATTTTTCTTGGTACACTTCGCATCAAAAAAATTGCGACAGCGAACGCCGTGCAGCTAGGCAATCCAAATGACAGCTTCTTATCCCATAATCGTGTCTCGTAAACAGACCCCCTCTTTCTCCTTCCTTCGTCTCGCCCATACTAAAATCAGCAAAAAGTATGAGCACGTTTTTTGTTTTTTGTTTTCAAAATAGACGTGTATTAGTAGCAATAAAATGAAAGAATAAAAGCGAGACGAATCAATATACAGAAGTTGATGAAGGGAGAAATTGAAGCATACAATGAAACATTGAAACCAACGGATGTCTGTTAAATACAGGCAAAGAAATGAGAGAGATAGGGGGGAGGGGGAAGAAGAAGAAGTAAAGATAAAAGTATGGAATTTGAACTTAGTAAAAAAGATTAAGTTCAGTTCCCACACTATAAAGTTCAGTTCCCACAAATCTAACAGCAAGATAGAAATGACTTTCGTATTTTATATGTGTTCAGAACTATTCGAATATAGTGACGGGGGCTTCAAAAATTCATTAAGTCATCACTTTCAAAATGGCGACCAAACTTCGTGGTCAGATTAAATACTAATGATTTCCAGTGCAACTACAGAGTTTTGAGACACATATATGATAATATCAAAAGTGTAACACACATGCTTTGTTTGCGCGGGGTTCGGTTGCAAATGCGGTGGGGCTCATTGAACGTACTGGTTCGGAATACATTGTAATCAGGGATTCCGCCAGTAGTTTCAGATTGGAGAGGGTGTAAAGTCAAAATTGGGAGGGTGTATGTAGTTCTGCACTGTGTCTATTAACTATTGACCATAAAAATGTTAACGTTGGGGTAGTTTGGGGTCGACACCCCCCCAACAGTGGCCGGGGTCTCACCGAATCGCAGATTGTAACTAACCCAGTAGATACAGTAAGCCATACATTCTATTCCAGACTACTAATGCAAATTGAACATAAAAAGAATATGAATGAAAGATAATTTTTCTGCTTAATTTCTATCAGAAATAGCCAAGATTATAAATCCTTATCTGTATGAAAACGAAAAGTTACAAATGTTCAAAAGCAAAATTAACATGTTCCTTATAGGCATAGTAAACCTTACATGTTCCACATTGCCAATGTGAAAAAAGGAACACATGTAAGGTTGATTAATTAGAGGATGGAAACGAATTTGGTGCCAAACTAATATAAAAATAATTATTTACTTGAAATGGCCAGAAAAGGGGCCCATTTTCTACTCATGTCTTAAAATTTATCTGTTCTGGACATCCCACTATATATTCCACCTATTGAGAATATAAGGTTCTAATAATTACAACACTAATGAAGTAGGAGTTAATTGCACCGGTTAATTTACAGTTCGCAGGTAATGTTAAAAGTGCCGTACCGTTACTTGTTTTTATAACAATTCGCACAGATAGAATGAACACGGCAGAGCTGAAACGGGTCACCGGTTCTCGAGTATGCTGGTCAAGTTTTGGACTGTGTCGTCGGGTGTAAAATTCGAACGCATTCGGACGCGGAGGTTCGATGTAGATCTGATAACCCAGAGGATAACCAGGACGGGAGTAGTTACCCCTAAAACACGAAAA
>JAGDQP010031227.1:0-22066 GCA_022664845.1 Lepisma saccharinum
ATTTCAGTTTTCCCCACACCCACAATTTCGCCGCCCTTGAACATTTTCTCCATACACACCCAATTCTCGTAAATCTAGCACATCATTTCTGCTTCAACTAGCTCAGTTTGACAGCTTGTCCTCACTATGAACAACAATTTCCTCGAAAGGCCTAAGTCAAAGATGCCAAAAGGCCCAAAATAAAATTAAGAAATTTGAAAACCATAATTAAAATACCTGAACATCAAGGGCACAGCCAATTGGGCACCGGGATGGCCCCTTCCTATACCAATATTTTCACGGGACGCCTAGCACACCACTTGAATTTCACGCCACTCAAACCTTTCATCTTACTTCGCTACATTGATGACCACTTAATCTAAACCCACGTGCAGGAGTCACTGGAAACATTTCTACAAAACTCCAACCGCGCCTTTCCGGTCGAAGTCACCTGGTCCTTCTCCAGGAAATATCAGGGTCCTTTCCAGGGAATATCTCCAGGGTCCTTTCAACTTTCCTACAGAACAATCAGAGGCGGACGTCCACATCAAACCTACCAACAGCATGCAATATCTCTATTTCAATAGATCCCATCCATACCACACTAAACACTCTCTCCCATACGCTCTTGCTGTCCGGAAAACCCGCATCTGCTACTCTGACGAACCACTCCAAAATCATTTCTCCACCATCTTCTCAACCCTTATCGTCCGTGGATACCCCAATCACCTTATCCGTAAACAATCAGACTGTGCCAAGAATCACAAGCACTCCAATCTGTCTCTCCGCGAAGCTTCGGCCACACTATTATTCTATTTATAGAAGAAGTGAGGAAGTTACGGCACTGACCTCAGTTCAAGGTTTCAAGGTACCATTTCTGCGTGTCTGGATAACCAAGAAAAGCCTTACAAGGTTAGTCAGGAATTTGAATGAACATGGTTCTCTCAACTAGGAGGTGAGCACAGTTTAACTGAGTTTCCACGCATAGTCTATATCACGGTATCTCCTAACACTAAAAAATACTGTCACTTGTATTTTCTTATTCAAGGCAAAAGCATATATGAGGCGCTCCATGTCAATCAGCTTACCTACACACTGTATCTTATAAAATATTCTGGTTAGCCAACAATGTGTTGAAATACCATGAACGTGTTGAAATGTACATAATCAAACATTTAATAGTCAGGTTACCAAGAGTTTTCTATTTTGAATTTCACTGACTTCTCCAGGTTCCCCAGGTCCACAGCACGCTTTCAAAGTTGCATATCTCGATTTTCCGATCAAGTTGTGTAAATCCTTATTTACTTAACGAAATATTACCGTCAAAGAAGAAGAAAACAGAGAAAAGTGCACCACAAAATCCGCCATCTGACATTCTATCTATTTTCTGAAACTTGCTGAAAGAAATATTTAATTAATATTTTATATGCTTGTACAGAACAACATATATGAGGAGCAAACTAGAAAAAGCACACAAGCACACACCATTTTTACATAAACAAAGGTTTGCTCGTTTTACGACATAAATGAAGAGCTGCATCGAATAATATAAAGCAATATTCTAATAAAGTACTTATCCCATCGTAAGTACTTCCTTGATAAAATTACTTTTCATGATTCACTACAACTTTTAATTACTTAAAAAGAACAAAACTGTTTTATCTAAAAATAGTCTGTGTGTTTTCGCTTGTTTGCTCCTCATATTTTGAGGACATTAAATAATCACTCTTGATGATATGAATAATATATTTACTATATGGCAAACGTGTGGCATGTCCCTGGGACAACAGGAGAGAGGGAACACCAATAGTACGTAATCCGTTGATCGTGAAGCCACATAGGAAATGACGGTGTCAGAAGAATTCGTACGACACATTATGCTATAAGGGTTCAATCACGAACATACAGCGACGGTAGAGACACAACATATCGAACACGTAGGGAATCCTGAATGTCAAGACAGCGTCAACGATGGTTCCAGAAGTTCCAAGTGGGAAATAGCACACTCACAGACACGCCACTCGAAGGACGATATTTGTGGAACTGCACATGATGTGCTGTAAGCTATTTTTTTTTTCCTTACCGTGTAAAACACGACATTAGTGATGGGAAGACCTGATACTTACTTTCATTGGATTAAAACTAGCCTTAACTTGCAGTGGAAATTATCTTGACAAGTTTTCATTTCAATTACGATGAAAAAAAAATATTTACTGCAAAAAATATATACTATAGTAAAAAACTTTTGTGTGTTACATACTGGCAATCGATTTTCTTCCTTCTAAGCTGGCAACTTCTATGTAAATAGTCTTTTGCAAACAGAATATTCACAGGATAGATGATAACAAACCTAATAAGCGGTACAATTGAAGTAAAATAATAATAATGTTTTTTGAGATTGACAAAGAACAGGGTACTCCTCATTTTCGTTAGACCACAAATAGTAACTTCCAATGACTTTTATGCACCATCGCCAAATAAATTCCTAGGATTTACCCGATCAAAATTGAATTCCCTGATTCATTGAATTTCTCCAGGTTTCTCGGGTACCTGGTAAAAAGCTATTACCAATTAACGAAAATTTTAAAATGATTGCTCAAAACTTCATTTTAAGGTATTCGCCCGTTTGGCACGAAGCGCCTCATATAATTAAAAATGTATACTTTGTAATGAAATAACTCGTACCACTTCCTCCAACTGAATACTACTAAAATTGCACTCTTAATAGGAGACTGTTTACCGGGTTAGAGTTCAACCTTTCTAACTAACTTTCACCAAGTTTCCTTGCAAATTACGTCTGGAAACGTCAATCATACTTTACACGCCCTCCAAACCCGCAAGAAAATGAGTCTTAGGTGCGCAGCATCTTACCTACTGAAATTCAGATACCAAAAAATTCTAAATACGTTGTCAAAACAATTCTAGAAAAACTATACTAGCCATTGTTGAGAGCTTTCATGTCAGTAATAAAAGAGCGATTTGTGACTAATCTGAAATGCTTCAATTTATCAAGTAGAGTTACTTCATCTGAATGGGTCATAATACAACTCAAGGGCCAACTATCGATGACCTACCTCACTTCCTGTGAAATTAAAATATTCTCCGAGTTTTCGTGTCAGCATCGAACTCATTTTGAAGGAACAAGGTTTTGGAATACATTAGAAGTAAAATACACGAATAGAGACAATTAAAATGTTGTATATCTGCTTACTTTTCAGCATAGTCCATGCTGTCGTATTTTCTGCCTGCAAGTCTTAGCGCATGTGGAATAAAACCGCCATTGTGCACGAACGTACTTGGACACCCCCGCTACCTTTTAACTTACTGACCTCGGGGTGGCCAAGAGGTTAGCGTGATCGCTTTCTGCGTGCTTGGTAGCGTGATCGCTATCTGCGTGCTTGGTCACGGGTTTAATAATCGCCGGGGTCCATTGAAGCAAATAATTCGGAGTACACTTTACTAAAAACTGTGGGTCCCGTCTTTAGGTCACCAGCTCGTTTTGGACGTTAACAACAATTTAATCAATGAATCTGCACCCACTACACCGATAAAGACGGCTCCGGTGACTCTGAGCTAGTCTAACCAAGACCTTTCCAACTACACCTCAACCACGTCCAAGAGCGCCGATCCCGGTGAGGACCCCAAAGTTGAAAAGGACCCCCCATTAGTTAAAGTACGTTCTCCTATTTCTACAGTACATGTCATTCGTTTCAACTTCTACTAATGCGTATCTCCCTTTGCAAATCTATTTCATTGATAAATCCACATCTGATTGCCCCCGCCGAAAAAACACATACCTGAATGGGCCCTCCCAAAGTTACACAGAAATCGGCGCCCTTGACCACGTCTCAACTTTTTGTGGTTCATGAGATATATTTTTTGATACGGATAGATGGACGGACGGACGGACAAAGCGACGATAATAATTATTCAAAGCCTGTTCACGTTTTCATTTTTATCTGTCTTCCATCTACCTTCAAAGCACAGTCACAATAATAATAACTATTTCCTTTCTTTTTATTTGAAATTTTAAAAAAATGTTTTAAAAAAAAACAACAGAGACATTTTCTAGAAATATAAATTAGTTACTTTCTTCTTCCCTCTGACATATTTCTTCAAGTAGGGCAGCCTCGTTAAAATTCGAAAATTAAATATACAACGTAATGAAGCCAAAATGCAATCACCAGAGAGCATAATGTTACTAGCCCACAAAGTTACCTACCGTTAGACTTAAGAAATCGCTGAACTTACTTTTTGTACACGGACCGATGGACAAAACGGGAATATAAGGTCCCGCATTGTTAGATTACGGAACTTCTAAGGATGGGAAAGTGGGTATGGATTCACAATTAAATATATTCTCGCCAAGTATCACACTAACTGGGGTAGATCAGTTTCCTGCTTACGAGAGCTGTTCAAAAAATCGAAGACACTTTTACATAGCACTTGAGTAGATGCATGAACTCGGCCAATGCATGGTCAGTCGGTCTGTCACCAGTTTGCAATGCCGTATGAGTTTCATCGCGACTGCAGTATTCGTTGTGTTTGTGTGTGTTTAAAATGAACACGAAAATAGAAAATACCGCCACATGTGAAGCGATCGGCGCGGCGGTTCGATTTCCAAACGTAAAAATAAAATTTAAAAAATGCGACAATGTTATATTCATTGACAAATCAAGAAAGTGTACAGTGATTACGTTATCGATACTTTAATCTAGGGAGGGACAACATTCGGGATAATGATAGAATTAGCAGACGTCTGCCATTACAAATGATTTGCTGCGTTGTGTTCATGTATTCAACAAACAGAATCTTCGTTTGGTGCTTGACAAAATCAATGCAAGTTTTCCCATGTGTCTTTGCACCTAATCCATACAAGCAATCATTTCGTTTAAGAACTGACTGACAGCGTGCAAAGTTCCGAGATTACGTCTACATATAGAAAACAGCATACATGAGTTACATTTGGCAACCACTTCCTTCAAAGCAGTCCTTTTATGCAGTGATACACAGTTCCCAAACCCTTTCGTCACCGTTGGATAACAATTTGGAAGTCAGTTTCCCGAAGCGATTGAAGCATCTGTGGTCACGCTGAATTTCATCGACGGTGTCAAAGCGGTTTTAGTTTAAGTTTCATTATTGGGAAGTGCAAGAATTCGAAGGGAGCCAAATCCGGCGAGTAGTGGGGAACGTCAATCATACAGTTGCAGCCACAAAATTGCATTGTAATCACCCAGCTGCCCGCAGGCCACAGTTCGAGATTTTAGGGCCCGAATGTCCTCCTGTAGGCGTGCATGATAAAATCACTACTGTGCTCATGCACGTGGTCACAAAAACAAAGTAACACAGCTCCTGACGTATATCTTACGATCCCACTCCCCCATACTGTTTGCGAAGGTCCCTCTTTGTCATGGCCTCTGGTGGCGTTTCATGGAACCAGTATCGGAACTTACTGATATAACCTTGTATAATACAAAAAAAATTGCCACTCGGTACGAAAAGTGCCTACGTTCCCAAGGTGACTATGTGAGCTAGTATGTAAAATACAATATTCTGTTCGGAAGTCTTCATTGGTTACTTCTTTTCTATTTTAAAGGTACACTACTATCTGGACTACCCTCGTATATGAAAATAAAAGAATCTGGAATTATAATTCTTTTTCAAACTTCATGGTTTACTGCTAACAGTGTCATTTTTATTTACAACAAATGTTAACGTCTCAGCTTTAATTAAGATATTTTTTTCCTATATTTATCTACTTATGAAGTTAATTACTTACTTACACCGATACAAAATAGACTTATATGTAGTAATAAACTTAATATGTTCACTTACCTTTGGGTGTAATGCTCAGGTCCGAATCTGAAGACCTCCGATGGATACAAGGCACTATTCCAATCTTCGCTGGCGACTGCGACAATTTAGTAGGAGTCTGGTAAGTGTGTGGGGAGCCAGGTTTTTCCATCACTTCTTCTGGGAAAGGCAGCCTATTGGGGAAGGGGTCATGCTGTGATTTTTGGTTAATCGCATGCGTAATGCTGAATGCTGTTTTACTTTTATGAAGCTTTGGACAGTCCTTGGTGGCAGATATGTTAGTTTCATTACTATTATTATTATTACATTTACCATTATAGTTATTGTTATTATTATTATTAGTTAATACCATATCCATGTTAGAGACAGACAGACTCTGTGAATTTTCATAATTTAAACAAAGGTTGTTGAAGTCATGCACTGTGTCACTTATATCTTTACGATCACTGTGGGAAGACTGATCCTGGTTTGGAAAACAAACACAAGGTAATGAGGCACACTTGCACTCCCCCAATACTTGCAGCTTCTTCTTGGATCGGGTCAGAATATCTCCTTCAAGTTGAGGCCATAGATTCTCTTTATTTCCAACCTCTTGTGGTGATGGCTGACTATTGATTGAAAGAGAACTTCCACTTAGATCAAGATCAAAAGGCACTGGAAAAAGCGGTTCGTTGCCTTTCACTGGGCTGTTGGCTTCAGAAAAATCTGAGCTAAACGAATCTTCCGAAGAAGTTGTGAGATAAATTGGACACGGAATTAAGTGGCAATCTCCAAGACTGACTTGATGCTGATCAAGTGTTTCTAGAAGATCAGTATCTGATACTGCTACTCGAAGTTGATGAGTCAATTTCGGTTGCGTTGGTACGGTCATGAGGAGACTTCTTCGATGTACAACAGACCTCTGTGTATTGTCAACAACAGGAGGATCTTCTTGTCTGTTTGCAAGCAAATACTCAGACATTGTAAATTGCTCTTTATTGGGAGAAGCAGAGGAAGAACTTGGCGATTCTTTCAATTCCTGTACGGAATCTAAGCCGCACTCGCCACGTGGGACACCTCTCATAATAGCTGTCGTATCACTAACAGAGCGGTGATGATATCTATGTTCTCGTCCATACTTGGTATTACCTTTCAAGTAATTGCTACATCCATCACCATCTGCAGAATGTACAGATCGTGCAATGTCACTGTGCTGTGATGCAGTATCATCATAATCATCATCGTAACTTCCTTTCGTTTGACTATCGTTGACCTTTTTGTTTTTCAGTGTCATCATTAATCGTCTTTGGAAACTCGTTTGTGGAAACTTTACTTTTCTAAATCCTTTGGCAATATTTTTGATGCCCATATTCTTCGATTTTTGATCAGTTTTGTCACTGTCACTACCAATACTAAGCATTTCGTCTAAAAAGGACTTTCTCGTTGGTTTGGGACTATCCTTTCTATCCTTTCTGAATATGACAGCGTTGCTCCGTTCGTTGTCTAATGATGGTTGTGAACCGGACCATTTCATAATTTGATTAGCGACGGATTTTCGGATCAAAACATTCTTTCTCAAGGAGCGTGGTTTCGTGAAGGAAAATGAGGGAAAGTAGTTACTATCCAACGCTGGGCGACAAACTCCAGGAAATCTAAGGCCCATAACTGTGGGTGGTGGTGTTCTGACTCTTGTCACATTTTTTGTGTTAAATTCCTTGTTCGTATTCGTAGGAGAAGAAGGCATTGATACTGGAGAGGAAAGTGTGGTAGGTGTAGGAGGTATCACGTTCAATTTTGGTGCATTACTTGGAAGAGTTTCATTATCCGAGAGAATGATGCAAGTATCAGGGTCTGTGCTCGCCAAAGGGAACTCCAAAGGGGGCATAGTTTCACACCTGTCATTGTCCACACATGATGAAAGATGAAGAATGTGAAAAAAAAGAAGAAAAGAGATGAAAGAATTGTTTTAGTATATTTCTACAGAAAAGAATTGTTTTTCAGTGTGTGTGTGTGTGTCTATGAGATCTGTGTACATAACAAATAACTAAAACAAAAAGCAGGTGTAATAATGCCAGATGAGAACTACAGGTGATGCACTAAACACTGCCACTACAACGACTGTAACTACTTCATTATTTTATTTCATTCAACTCGAACATAACAACAATCATTTAATATACCACTTACCTTGTCAAACATACAAGACCTCATTGTTGGGACAATAAACTCTTCTTAAATTTCGGACTCACGTCGAAAAGAACCCATTCCTGAGACTAGATTCGACGTTAATCAGAAGTTCGGAAGAGTTTATTGTACGAATGTGAAGGTCATGCATGGTTTAAAGGTAAGTGATATGATTACATCATTCATAACTCGGCCAGTGAAATAATTATATTTGAAAACATTTAAAATACTTGGATGTTAACGAGCTAACATCGTGAACTAGAAAATTTGTGCGTTCAATCATCATTTCGCTTATGACAATTCTAGTACGGTTAAGTTTCTTTTGAAGGCCTACAAGAATGAAGTATTTATTAAAAACTCGAAAAACAATCATACTGTATGGTTTAAATACTCTTCCAACCAGTCAGCCATTCACGTTTCGTTTAATGCTGTTTTAAGATACCCCAGTTACACTGAATATTACTTGATTCATCCCACTGTCAACCGGATTCTCCTACCTCAATACACTGAATTATGTAATAAATTTATATCTCTACTCTGTAAAGAAATCTATGTACAAGCCTGCCACAAGTCTGAAGAATGAAGTTCCTCGGAGAGTATATCTTTAAAAAAAAACGGAATTAGCAACTAGTTTCTCTATTCTAGTACCATTCTGCTAGTACCAAGATTAAAGATGATATAATTCGGATACGAATCCGAATATCCGGAACTAGGCGGATACGAACATCCGAGATTCGCATCCGTTTGGCCATCTCTAGTTAGAATGACAGGCGTGACCAAGGCTCAAACCTGAGTCGTCTCAACAGAATGTTTTAATATTTCATTTATTAGCCCTACAGGCTTAATTCCTCCCATGTCACAGATATGATGTCTCTCAGTGAGCATTTACTGGAGCAGGGAAGAGGAAGGAAGTGGGCCTGTGTCTAAGGACCATTTTGACATTCACCTAGTGAAAGACGGGTAAACTCTGGCAAGCATCAAGACTAGTACTTGCGTGCGATGCGAAGTCCGCGTCAGAACCACTAGACATGGTTGGATGTTTCCCCACAGCTGATCCGTAGTCAACTGTTAACTATTAAACGTACAGATTCACTGCATTAATGAAATAGACCATATGTAACTTTCAAAATTATTGCTGGAGTACATGTAATATACTCAACCGGACCGTTCTTATAATTCAACAGCTTGTATTTGTGGAATTTCATTAGTAAACCTAGGGCATACAATTTTAATTTAATTGTCAACTTGGATTACTATTGCCTCATATTAAGGATATAGGTCATCAATTTTATATATATATATATATATAATTTAAAAAAATGTTCTAAACAAATTAAAATATATTTACGATAACTTTGATTTCAAATTCGAATCAGTTTGTCGGTTAATGATTCTTTTCTGGTCACAAATTGACTCACGAGATTATACGACCATTAAAAATTACTCTTCGATGAGATACTATAATTTTGAAACCATATTCAAAACGAAGTACCTTGGAACGTTACAGCGAACTTCGATACAAGAAAATATGACTGAAACGTGAATGTGAAGGTCTTAGTAATAGTACATAACTTTTTCGAACATAAAGTATAAATACTGAAAGATATTTCGTTGCAATGGTTGTTGTTACGTATAAATCATCCATTGAACTTCCAATTACAAGCCTAAACAAAAGCGAATACTTATCTAATTCTAGCAACTGGCAATTTAGTTACACATTGATTATACTATCTAAACGTTTACTATGCTAATGAAATTTCTCACATGTTAAGTTTTCAAATAGACTAAATAATAAATACACTAAACGATAATAATTAATATGAAAAAAAAATGTTAGTATCGTGTTTGTGTGTGTGTACGTTTGTATATCTGTACTATATTATGTTGTGTTCAACCTCTGACCAATATTTTTTTTTTTTTTAACTTCACTAATTAACAATATATGTTTTACTCTACACTACTCTCAACTTCTATTTCTCGTAACTCCAAAACAATAGGTAATCTAAATACGGTGTTGTATCCAGTACTATGAAACATATTCAATCGCTCTCAAAACTTTTTAATGAATAGTTAACATGTACGTGGTTTGAGAAAGAAATTGGAAACTAGCATACAAGTTAGGACAATCTGCAACCAATTACAGGAGCTAATCAAGGAAACGTTTAAAACAAATATGAAGATTTTAAACCATAAATACTATTTATGACAGTTGGCAACAAAACCTTTCTCTTGTAAGATGAGGTTGAGATGACCCTCCTACTAAAATTGAAGAGGACGCTTATCTCTGCAAACTCCATTCCTGGCAGAACGAATTTGAATTTAAGACATAATGCATCTTTAAGATACTTCATGATAGAAAGAAATATATCACTTTCAAGAAAAGAGTTCTAATACTGTACAAATATTACCGTTAAGAGATGCATCACATTACGATCAGTATTTCTTTCAATTCGTACTTTACAATCCAATACGACCATCAATTAATCACAATTCTTCTTTATCTCACATATCACACTCAAAGTGAACTTGTAATTTAATTTAATTCTTGCATATTAATCTTTGTATATGGTCCCAATAGACAGCTTCTGATATAGATTTTTGATCCTCATTCAGCTAAAGTTTTACAAACTGAGCTATGATATTTTCTTCTCTCTTAAATGGCCTCCTCCCTTTCCCTCGTCCCATGAACAGTTGCTAATTATTCGTGTAAACACGTATTCTTTCTAGGCCTTAGCACCCGTTTTCTTCGTAAGTCCTTTTTCCATCTTAAGAAGATCACAGTGAATCAACACACAATTCTTCTTACTTTGTACCGAGGTAAGTCTACTAATTTGGTAGCCATTTTCAAGATGAACTTTCACCCATGCTTGCACGTAGGCAATTCTTTCCACAGATTAACAAGTATAGTGATTAAAACATCAGCTTATACGGTTATTCTTTAAAATATTGCATAGTATACCGAACTTCTGGCAAGAATGTTCCGCTTCTTCTATTATAAGCCTCATCCACTCACTGCTCTCAAATCTTGCATCAACGGTCCTCATAAAACTTGCATTTCCAGACCATCTTTTAGTAACCATGTCCGGATCATTTTCCTTGGCCCGACTCAACCTGCAAGTTGTTCAGTTTCTAAATTTCACAAACACCTATACCCTAGCAGGGACTTGAACCCAGAACCTTGTTGGTCTGCCACTTTCTCTGTCAGGTTATACTTCCGACAAGTAAATAGTTCAAGACAAATATGGAGCATGTTTAACACACAACGTAAAAAAGAATCCTAAAAACAAAACGACAGGCAGAAATACCCCAAAATCACATCGAAATGCGTTTAACAAATAGAGGAATTTCAAATAGTAAATAGCTTCTTCTTGCAGAAGAAATAATCGAAGACAAACTACGTGCGAAAATGAAGAAACTACTACTAACTGAAAACAGACATGAGAATAAGTCCTATACCTAACAGTCCTTAAGTAAGTTATTTGTTGTGTACGATTTTTGTTATATTTTTGTACATTTTAAAGTAATTATATTCTAACATAGATTCTGACCATTGTCACATTTCAAGGTCGCGACCTGGTATAAATCAACTAAACTGTTCATCATATTATTAATGATAATTTCAAACTACTTGTTCTTGTTCATCCGGATGATTTCAAACTAACACAACTCAAATTATCGCAAGTAGTAAAAATGTTTCTTAAGACACATTTAATTCCATGATAATTTTCGTCAGTAACCAACGGAAATACTACATTCGAAAATTCTCATGTAACGACAAAATTTTTAACATAAGAACATTACTACCACTGCGCTACACAAGATTTCAGAGCAATACTTATCGGTCAGGAATCAATTCGTAATATTGTATCAATGTCTAAAATCCTTCTGTATAACATAAGTCACGTGGTGTATGTAACTCTATGAGGTCACTAGACGGCAAGTGATGAATGCAAAGGATCATGGCCAGTGAACAGAAAATTGAAGTATCTATCCTGATTTTTTTATAGACCAAGTTTGAACTGTGATTAAGATCCTAAACAAGCTTGCGAGCTTCTAAGGACGGACATATATTTTTAAGCGGATTATTACGCTACAGCGCCGACAAACTTTTGTCGTCAGTTTCTCTTTTTATTACGGGGAGTACTGCAAATGCAATCACTGACGTTTTTCTCACACGTTCTGTTCTCTACATTTTCAACCGCTAAAATTTTGATTCACTGGTTTCTTTACGAGCTAACCTACGCGACGACTGGCATAATACCAGCTCAATCCCTAAGGGCAACCTCACCAGTTCCCCTTGTAAGTGTACAATTAGAATTATCTTATATCAAGATATTACTCGGCTCTAATAGGTCTCACAATCAGATAGTTGAAAATTATACAAGAATCCGATTTGATATGAATTTGACGTACTAAACCGAGCTTGTGTAAGAAAACAATATCAACCGTACTGGTTGCAAAAATGTCGAAATCTATCTATCTTGATCAATACATTATTGATCTGAAATCCTGATACTAGAAATAAAAGCCGTATAATTAGCATTAAGCATATCAAGTCAGTAGCACAGAAGCATACGTAGCGTAATACTTACTCTTCATTCCCTGATGAATCCAGCGGTGGGGTTGGCTCCGACGAGATTCCTTGAAGTTTTATAAGAGTCACTGCTGTTCCGATGCCACGGACAACGATGCCTGATTCGCCTTCTAAATCGAAGCACTGGTGATACCTACAAAATAAATACCAAAGGAAATGTCCCAGCGTCAGCTTTACACTCACATAGACACACACACACACAAAAAAAAAACCTGTGCTTTACAGAATTGAAATAAGAATTCTCGAAACTTATCCCTATGAATTTCCTTATATAATTAGTTCCGTTTTCATAAAGCGATCCCTCGGTCGAGCTCCGACGCCATTCTGACTGAGATTTCCTGATGTTAAGGACAGAACAAATACTTTCCACAACGGAAACAATAAGTTAATAGTAAGACGGGCTGATGTTTTAAATCAAATATGTATGTTTTGGTAGTTCAATCTTGGTGACAGGATTAAGATAGAAGTTCCATAAAAAAAAAAAATCATCAAATGTATTTATTATTGAATACAAGAAATTTACTAATAAAATAAATTAGTATCGTATTCACTCGGATCTAATGCGCACCCCAATGTTACAAGGCTTAAAATTAAAAAAAAAAATGTTTACTGGTGATTGTAATATGCAACTGTAAAGTAGGTGCAAATTTTACCGCGTACAACGAGTTAAGGCTAAGAATTTTAACGTTGTTATTACCAGTCTTACAATATATGGTAACATTTCTTTTTGTCTTCCATGTCCTGACGAAGTCAAACGTATTGCTGTTACCGTCCATACAAGTAATTTTATCTTCAACGAGTCAAACTTACTTTGAAATGGATTAAGAAGAAAAAATAGGGTATTTGTAGTATACGGCGACAATCGAGAACGTAAACCAAGATAAAATGCGAAAGCACGCGAAGCGAGGAGCGACGAACAAGTAGGTAATCAGAACAGAGCCTAAGCAACCCACAATCTATGCAGATCGATAAGCATACTTTTGGAATTTGCATACGAATCTAGTGTGCCATCGATTCTAATGCGCACCCCGATTTTGGATACTAATTTCGGTTGAAAAGGTGCGGATTACATTCGAGTAAATACGGATTTTTTTTTTTTCCAAATGACGTATAAAAAAATAGATATAGTAGTCACATATTTGTCAACATGGATCATTCTTTGTCAGTTCGAATAATTTAAGAAAAGTTTCCAGGTTTTAGTCTGCCATTTGGCTGAAATTTCGGAATTATGGTTCACCCTTAACTGCAAGAATTCTTATACAAAATATTAGTTTTCTCAGAGAAATATTTCCAAAGTTATGGCTTTTGGAAGAAGGTTCTGCGCAACAAAATATGACCTACATCTAAACAATGTGCCACGAACTACCTTCAGGACAATTTCCTAATTTCTTTTCACAAACAAACTATAGATAACCAACCCACCACGCAGGGAACACACATACTATATCAAACCCTTCAGCAAATAAATAATTCAAAATATGTTGTACAAATTCTTACATCTCAAAGGTGAATATTTTGTGTGCCTGGGATTTCAAATATAACCCTTCCAAAAGTGTATCACTCTTGTTTTTAGCGACCCTCAATGTGAACTTAAAAGCCACATAGTTAGTATTATCATAGAGTAAATAATAACAGACTTATACCGCCTACCTATTTTCGTTTGCGCTAAGATTAATGGAGTTTTGTTTCAGAGTACGCGATTTAAAACCTTGCTGTTAGGTGGCTCTGAGGGCTACTACTAGAAAGAACCAGCGACTGAAAGTAGTCGCCTGAGCCACCTAACGGGAAGGTTCAAAGTCATGTGCTCCTTAGCGCAGACGAAAACAGGTTGGTTCTATAAGTCTACGTTATTATTTAGTCTGTTGTATTACATATGGCTGAGAGTAATAAAATTACAAAAAATGGCGGGTCTTTGAAATGATATAGAACAAAAGGGACAAGTGATATCTAGCCAAGCTGCACACACTACAAATCATACCTTATCTTTCGCGTGCACAGTAAATTTTGAAAACACGTATTTGGAAAAGCATTGAAATAAGTTACCATTTCTTAAACACCCACAAGGTTAGACTGTAATAATGCAGCTACTGCTGTAAAAGAAGTAATTACAGTTGTTATATAAACCACCTTCAATTCACCGATGATATAATCCTCTTTGCTTCAAGTGCAGAACTACAAACCAGAATAGAAGAATTGAGTCACGAGAGTTTGAAAATAGGACTTAAAATTAATTTACATCAAACGCAATGTACAGCAAACATGCTGAAAAGAAAGATTTAAGTAGAGAAGACACGCATTGTTGAAGACAGGGTCTACAAATCTTTACAGACAAATTTCCCTGACTTTTCCAGGTTTTCCAGAAGCATTTTCAGAAATTTCCAGTACCCATACGAAAAAAAATAAAAGCACCATTTAAGACTAAATTTTCTGGAGTTTGTTAGCTGAATAATAGAGTGATAGACTGCTGTTAGCACTTTGTAGAGTAGTTCATATTGCAGGGTTCCCACTCATTTGCCAAGATCAAATTCCCTGACTTTTCCAGGTCACTACCTCAATTTGTATATATATCATAATTCGATGGGAAAATAAAGATCATAGTTGCATGAAAATAAAGATACATCAAAATATTACACTATTCTTTTCTTAAATTGCTTCATTGTTGGCACATTAGCCTCCAAGTAAATTCAAAAACGATGGCGGTAGGCCATCGGCTCGAAGGTCCCGGGTTCGAGTTCCGGCAGGGGCATGGGTGTGGATTTTAACACTTAACAGCTAAAGACGAATCGTGATGGGCCGAAGTCCAAAGTTACTAGACTGGCCCATATAAAGTTTAAAGTTTATCTAAAGGCCATAAATGAAATACAAATTCATGTCAATATGTTGTTTTTACGGTTACTGAGAGTTTGTACATGGAAGAGCACCTTATTGTGTTGTATAATACAGTCGATAGGTAACAAAAACTTGTCTCGCTTACTGTTAAACTTGACGTGATAAGGGGTAAAAGTAATATCGTCGTATTGTGCACATTGAAATTATGTGCACAACTCTCCAACAGGAAACTTTTTTTTTTTTTTTTTTCATAATGCAGAACAGTGTAATTGAAGTGTGGAAAAGCTCTAGAACTTAAGCACCAAAAATTCTTTATTTTTATCTTTGCTTCAGTTCAATACACTTATAAGCCATCGCCAATGTCCGATAAGAAACCTAAGTACATATAGCGTACTCTTAAAATTTCGTTTTATAGATGGCGGGCGATGCCATTTCCTAAAGTGGTGTCCAGAAACATTCCACTAACAAGAAGTTGACCACACACAAGCCACTGTTTTAAATGAAATTAGGGTTAGCTTCACGCGCAAAAATCAGTTTCCAAATATACGAAAGCATTTAGTCAATATTAAATGTAGTTAATAAACTTATTTCTCTAGCTTCTAGTTTTCTCATTTCTTGTAAAAGTATGTTTTAGGCACTTTGACTTCCATACTTTTCCATCCTTCAAATGGTCAATAAATAAATTCCTTACCCTATAACAGCATTTCCTCCTAATTCTAAAGCTTTTAGGCCAATTTTTCGTTGAACTTCACCAGAAAGCTTGAAAAACAGCGTCTGTCGTGCCTCATTCGAAGCTCTTGGTGTCCTAATCTTGTCAATCCATTGATACTCAGGGTCATCATTCACCACTAACTCTTCTACAAATCCATGGATTACCTGAGCATGATATCCTTGAGGTATTACAGGCGCTAAAGAGAAAGAAGACAGATATAGCCTACTAGCCGCACTTAACTCAATCCAGGGTTGAAATTACAAGAGAAAGTAAGTAAACAACAAAGTGAAATTGCATTTTTGCAAACTTCTGTACTCATTAATATACACGGTGTCTCAGAAATACCCGGCATAACTTATAAGTATATTCCTTACATGAAAAAAAAAACGAAAAAGTGTCCAGCGAGAAGTAACAAAAAAATTCCTTGACTTTCTCCTCCTTTCCAGACTAAAATCATAATTCTTCAGATTGTCGTCGACACACATTTAAGGGAACAAAAAAAAACACACACACACAGAAAAATATGCTTAATTTTACCTTCCACACGCAATAGCAGGATCAACGTATGAAATAGCTTTTAACTTAACGGAAAGGGGTGACCGGCAGTTTGTAGGTTGAACACTAATACCTTAAAGCATGCACAACACCCTTCTCTGCTACGCTCCATGAGCATGAACATCCACAAATTGGGCAGAACACGGAGAAATCCTAAAATTCTCGAACTTTTCTCTAATTTAAAGAAAATTCCCTGACTTTTGACTTCTCCATAATTTTTCCTTAACAAACTAAATCCCCTGAGTTTTCCGCGCTTTCCAGACTGCTGGACACCCTCTTTTATGAATATCGATCAGGAAATGCTTTGTTTTGGAGTTACGGCTTTCAATGAACATGCCAGGCGGAATTTCCTATTTTCCGTGAGCCAGAGATCAAAGTTTCACCATTTCCATATGAAACAAGCATAATTCTTTACTGAAGTACAGTTTAGTCTCTTTAGTGACTCATCGTTCGTGGGATTCATGAGCTTTGGGGATAGTGAATTTGCTGGATGGCACCTTGATCCGACTTTGGATATAACAACATTTACTCAATTTGTATTTAACGTTCAATTATAATATACCGACGTTCTGTCAACACCCACCACTTCTCTGATGTTACATTTTAAACATAATAATTACTTTTGTCCTGAAATGTATGTATAGATACATATAAAACTGATTATTATTATTTTATCTAATTATTCATGCTTTGAGGAATATATCATTACATAAAAATACGTTTTCCAGAACGGGATTCGAACCCAGGACCTCCAGATAAGAAGCCATGCGCTCTCCCACTGAGCTAGTATGAACACATCTATTACTTCTTCCTGATAGAACTTCTTCTGAAGAAACATAACTGAATTTTCGGTCTTCAAGACAATGACATTGATATACGTTGCAAATGTTGTTGTTTTTCTCTCCTTTCTCTTGTATTGTGAATGCGAGAACTAAATTTATTGTCTTCACTTTCATTGCAAATGTGCTTTTACGTACGAGAACGTAGGTGATAAAACGATCACGTGCTCAGATGTATGGATGGTTTCGAAATACTGTATCACTACGTATTTTAATGAATGTTACTTTTATTTTTATTTTTTTACACTTAATAACATTTCAACATGTCTTATTGCACTTAAAAGAAGAAAAAAACATCTGCACATTTTTTCTCAATTGTGAAGGTTCATCCTTTCTTGCAGGGCTCGAACCTGGCATCTTTGGCTTACTGTTTCCGAAGATACCCGAAGTTTGACTGAGAATTTTCAACTCAAAACAGTCTAATCAATGCGGTCAACCTTTTTGGAATAGGCTGTACATCGTTCAACTGTGTGGTGAGTGTTGCAGTTATATCCGTAACATCTGCAACATATACACGACTTGTCCCCAGTCTCCACACCTAATGTTTTGCCAGTGGTTCTTGCAGCAATGTGGTAAAACTCCAAACTTTCATGTCCTAGTAATATTCATCTTTAACTTTCACAATCAGAAACTATGGTCACAATAAATCCTCGTGCAATAATTTCCTCGCATAACCAACAGAGGTTTTCTCTCTATCAACCATTTAGGTCGATGTTTTTGGTGAAACGTCATTAGGATGCTATGAACTTCCAAACTACCTGATGAGGCGAGCAAACACTCAATGTCTGGTTAACAATACTCCTGGTTTCTTGGACGACGTTCCACTTCGAATTCGTCCAAAAGTACACTTCATATATGATGGCCTACATCTAAGGAATACATCCCTGAAGTTATGTCGTAAATATTTTATTCACCCTATATATTGTCATTACTGTATATATGAACATGCAATTCTGAAAAATTCCGTATAAAGTTGGCAACTGCCACCGGCAGTCAGTTGTCATGTTAAAGAGGAAAATAAAAGAAATTTAAATGTCTAACCTTTTATTTCTTCTAGATACTATTACTTTTCTACACAATTTTTTATCTTTTTATACCTGTGTTAATTTGTGAGTAAGGAGTATAAAATTACTCCGAAACGCGTCGGATAGGAAATTTAAATATTTATACATGTCACGATTTTAACGAGGACTTAGCATATACCCATGTGAGTAATATTTTATGAACGACAGTACTCAAATAATGTGATAATGGTTTTGTGGTTTATACTAGACTAAATAAATTAATTTCACACTAAGTCAAATTACAATAAGCTGATAAGATGGTACTTTTTTTCTAGCTTTCGTAATGATGAGGGAAATATAAATACCAGAGCTGGAAATGAGGGGGAACGCAGGGGATAGCCGTTCCCCCGGTAAACTCAAATACGTGTCTAAAGGCAAAGTGGTGGATCGCAAGCTAAGAGAATCAATATACCAAAAGCACTGTTTACGCTTCCGAGAGACACTAAACGGCAATTTGCCAACACTTGTCGAATCTGTCACCACCATCTTTTTCCTTCAATCCTTTAAAATTCTTCAGACAGTCCCTTCTTAGAAAGTGTTAATCGAACTTGTTTCTTTTTCTACCGTTGTCAAAAGGCTCCTCTTCTTTTCCACCTTCCCAATCTTTCCTCATTACTCTCTGCGTCCAATTCATCTCCATTCTTCTCTACAGCCACACTCTCAAACTTTCTAGGATTTTTTGTATTTCCTCTTTCTCCTTATCGTCCACGTCTTTGAATCATTCCAGACCAAATAATACTTAAAACATTTTGCAAACTTTTTTTTTATCTGGAATCTCCTTTGCTTTAGTGATTCCCATTCACTTTCTTGAATGTTGCTTTCCCAATAACAACAGGAAAAACAGATAAGATTAATTAAAAGCAAAGATTAATTAATTTCTTCCTTTTCCAATAATTTCTTTCCTGTGTGCAATTCTTTAGAAGAAAATGTTTAACAAGTTCGGGAATAATAAAATAACCTTGAAGCAAATAAAGCTCACCATGTAAATTAATTATTATTGTTAATTTTTTGTTTTACAATGAATCTTTGTCCTACCAACAATGTTTTTCACGACAGTGAAAAGTTGTTACTAAGAAACATTCGGAATGTTCGGAACAGAACGGACGTTTTGAATTGTCAGTGAGAATTTCTTCCCAGCCCTCTTGATGCCCTATCCCTCAGGACATCAGGAGAGGCCAGGGTACTCTCCTCGACAATTCAAGACGGTTTCCCAACAGGTGCCGCCGGCTGCACCTTACAAGGTCGAAGATATTGCACTGGAGGTAATAGCGGGAAGGGGATCATCGCCTTTGGAATAAAACCCGCTAAAAAAAATCTCCAAAGGGTGAAATTTCTTCTTCCAGTGTAAAGTAGACCTTGGGGGGCAGCGAGGGCCTATCGCTCAACAGCATTTTATGGTCTCATTATGGACCATAAGTGATGGTATCTTTCTAGGCCCGGCAAAATCCTGTAAGATGCCTCTGAAAATAACTAACTTCGTGGTTTATAGTTTTTTGAAATCTTTTTTATAAACAAAAGTTATCAATTAATTATTCATACTTATACAATTTTTGCTTTCAGTCAACTTAAAAAGCATACCTCCCTAATAACTCTAATCAATAACTAATTGCTTTAAAGTGTTCTGCCGAAACTGCCTTGAAGAGAAGCTCTAAATCTCTACATTGCGCTCACCTGTTTACCTTTGCGTGGGATTTATCTTATTTACTATATCCAGCTTCTTCTTCCTCTTTTTGCTTCAACTTCAACTACACATTCAGTTGCATCCAAGTATACAAACTCTACAAAACCAATGTTATAATCAGTTTGCTTTTCTCTTTCTTAATGTTTCCAGAATTGTTTCTCTCCCCCCCTATTCTTTTTAGCACTTTTCGTTACGTATCTTCTCCGTCTTCCTGATTCTTTCACTTTCCTTCATGTTCGCCTTTAGATGGTTTCCAATTTTCATTCTTCGCCTTTCATATAGTCCACTTTTCGGCTCAGAGCAGCTTCCACTTCAGGACACCAAATTACCAAGTACTAAAATGATTCTGTCAGTTTTAGTTTTTCCCATCAGCACAATATTCACGGTTTCTTTTCCTTTCTGACTTTTATCACCTTAGTTGACCTTACATCAATCTTAACTCCACACTTTGCAGAGGTTCTTACTATCGATTTCATCATCAACTGCAACTTTGCCCCTTCTCTGCTAATATTACCTGATCATCTGCGTACTTACTGATCCTCATTCGTTCCTCACCTAATATCACAGCATTTGCCTTCCACACAGTTCTCTCTAGCAACATGCACATTAAAAAAATGCAAGGGAAAAGAAACATTCTCGTCTTCTTCTTTCAAAGTTCACCTCTTTAGTTTTCTACAGCGCTTTTCCATGTATACAGTCTCCCTTTATGATTTTTGAACTAGGTATTAGCTTCCATACGGATCAAATGGCGCACAAAAATGAATTACGCAAACCCGATGGTATGCTGCTGATTTTAGCAAGGAAATCACTCCCAAAAGGAAAGGTTTTCTTCTCTCTCGTTACACTCTCCTGGACAACCTCCCACTACTTCTTGTCTTCCTCTTTCCATAACGCTGTTCCAGTCCCCCATTATCACCGTTCTTAATCAGTCTTCTCCTAAATACGTTCAATCCGTTTCTCCACCTTTATTTCGTCTGCTTCTGAGGTTGGCATATACATTTGAGCAATTAGGGTATCCACTGGGTAGCTCAATAATCTCATCGCCAGCACGCTTGCAGGTATTACTTATATCACATTTTTATCAACATCTTTTCTATACTGCAATCCACCACCTGCTTCCGTCTTTTCTTTGTAAACCATATTACAATCTCCTGATTCCAACTCCTCTTCTCCTTCCCTTTGCATTTCGCCTAAACCTAATTCGCCTAAACCTAACACACTGATCTTATCATTCTTCCTTTTCACATTTTTAAGTTTACCTTGTTTATTTACAATCCAAATTCCAAGTCTCGATTAAACAGTGCTGTAAATGGGAGGAACGCACGGGATCGGCGTTCCCCACGTGAACTCAAAGGTGTGTCTAGGGGCAACGTGTAGTATCGCAAGCTCCGAGTCATTTTTTTTTATTATTATTATTATTATTATTATTACTCTGTTTAGCTTCAAAGAGGCGGTGGAGATTGCAATTTGTCAACACTGAAATTCTTTGAAAACTTAAAGCATCTAGAACACCGCAATAGTCTAGCTCTTCCCCAGTTTAAACCGGAAACGTATGAGAGATGTAGCTACAAAAGGCTCGTCGTACTACGGATTTCACAGCTGGCAGATTCAGAGAACATTATGTAGATCAACCACTCAAAGGAGCCCCTTTAAAGCCTTTTTGACATAAAAATTTTGAATAGCACATGTCAAACAGTACGAACATTGCAAAATTAATTGTTTTGTTTTAATCCGCAGTTACGATAGGGTAAAATTTCCTGCGTTCCCCAAGTAAAATAATTTCAATTCCAGCACTGATAAATACTAACACACAATATACAATCGTTTTCGTTCTTA
>JAGDQP010031228.1:0-14546 GCA_022664845.1 Lepisma saccharinum
TGCCAGTCCTGATGAAGAAACCAGCTCTATAAATATACTTTTAATACATCTAGATGAAAGTATATGCTTCTATTAGAAATGAAATTGCTATTATATTGGTTAACACATCATATTTTTTTTTAAATACTACACATCTAGTTTGAACTACAATGTGCCTGTTGTTCAGGTAAAGGAGGAAATGTTATAAATTGATTTCAAGCAGCCGCCTCTAGGTCTGAAGTGGATATACAGATTTCCTGGAGTTCCGCAGATCCCCTCCCGCGTCCCATTAGAAACATCGGGTGTTTTTTTTTCAAGTTGTACTGTACAACAAGTATTTTTTAACTAAAATTTGATAGATAAATTTTACCCAGTTTATTTCCTTCCGAACGTTACTTGTGATGTATCCTGTAATTCAGCTTGAATGGAGACTATATGGAGTTCTTCCAATAATGTGTTTCCTTAGCTTTCTTTATTTGTTTAGAAATGCGTAAAATTGACGGAGGTTTCGTAACAGACAGGAACTGGGAAGGGTAGCAATTGCATGCACTCTGTAGTTGAGAAAAGATCACATTGCTGTTCGGGGCGAAGAAGGTTAAATATGTGCGTAGATTTTAAACTGGTGATTTAACAAGTAGTTGTGGGCTAGTGATGTGAGAATGGAAATTAAATGCTCCATTTGGGGCCGAAATTTGAACTACTATCGTGGAATGTAACAGCGGCCACAAGAGCGTAAAAGAAACTAACCGTATGTAATAAATGGACGTAACGTTAAAATTAGCTAAGCAGAGTTTGCTGATCTGAGTCGCACATCGTTTATTGAGTTCACCCAAGACAAGAGCGTAAAGAAACATAACTTTGCATAATCGCATCTAACGTAACCTAACGGGGCATATCTCAACTAATCTGGGGGTAGTTGAAATAATACATCAGGACATCTTTAGTTATTTTAGACCTCCCCCCTTACTAAACAAAATTAAACAGATGGCCTAACGCTTAGCAAAAATAAGTAAAGCCTGACCCCTAACGTAATAATTCATTAGATGGCACATTACTCACATCACTAGCTTATTAAAGCGTTAATAAGAAGCTAATCCTTGCCTTTTGGATGTTGTACCTGGAAATAAAAGTAAGCAAACTCCGAGTAAAATGTGCGTAAGGATTGTGCCTCAAGCATAAAAGTACTTTTTTAAGTTGGGAAAGCAATAAATCATACATTGTTTTGGGGTTAACTAGATTAGTGCCGGACCAATATTTAGAAATTGACAGGATGAATTGAGATAATAAAGTGTTGTTTGTGATAAAATGGAAGCTAAATTGTAATGTGGGTGACATTAAAAACTAATAATAATGTTGTTGTTGAGTTTTTAAGATGTTTTAAGACGCACTGCATGTGGTGGCGGAAGGGACTACTTGGCGTAGAGTTACAGTTGTTGTCATGTGGATGCGGGTAAGGCAGCGTTGAAATGCAGCGTGTTTGTGATGGTTGTGACATTGCGTAAACTGCACGCCTCCCATTGCGAAAACCGCACTCCTCCCATGAACACGGGCTTGGGTGCCGGCAGTGTATAATGTGTGTGTTTTTAGTGATTATGGTTTGGTCCGGCACTACTTTTAATTCCTTGTTTTGGATGTCGGAGGTGACATTGAGTAAAATAGTAAAAACCCGAGTATATAATCGATTGTGTTAAGACGTAGAACACTGTATGAACGGAACTTGGAAGAGTAATGAAAGTTTTCTCTTCTGTGAAGTTTGAAACTGTAGATACAGGTGCGGATATTGCAAGTAGGGGTCAGAAACTAGAAATGCCTTTTATGAATACACGTTGCCTCCAACTGCATCAAGTAACTCTACCATTCTGTACGTATGTAAAAGTAAGACTGTTAAAAAACATTGAATCTGACTACTAGCCCGCAAGCCTTCGCTGACTCGACATTACTGTTTGGCGATAAGAATTCAGTTGGGCTCGTTTTCGGAAGAGATAACTCTACCGTTCTCTGCAGAAGTGAGATGAAATAAGAAGTGAATTAAAATCATTCAATCCCATCGTTAACCCACCTTCGTTCACTCGGCATTACTGTTTTTCGTGAAAAATAACCTTTTGTGCCTTTGCGACGCAAGTGCACGTAAGTGAAGGCAGGTAGTGTTAAAAACCTTCGAATTTGATCACTAAACCTGCTTCACTTATCTCGGCATTTGCTTTCTTTACAGTAACAGCACCAGTTAGCTCCTCTTTTGGGTCGTAGCTTTAACATTCTGTACTTAAGTAATAGTAAAAATTATACAAATTCACTACTAACCCACCCTTATTTTCTCGTTACTCTGTGAGTAGTTCCCGTCGGGTCTGTTTCTGGAACGTAACTGTACCATTCTGAACATAAATCAGGTACCGTTGAAAAATCGAATTAGACCGCCTTCGCTGGTTCGGTTTTTTGTATGGTATTTAGATAGGTAAATTTTGTATTTTGGGGACATTTTAGTAACTGATTACTTTGGCCCGTCTCGAGTCCATTAGCTGCTAAGTTTCTGGAATTTACAAACATCCATGCTCCAGCCGGGATTTGAAACCGGTTCGAGTTGTTGGCTTGGCGCCTCAACCCACACGACTATCAGGTCGGCCTATGGTATTTGGAACAAACAAAAATAATACTTTTCATTACTGTTTTTTTTTTTTTGTCTTTTTGGAGAGTACATAACTACAATTCTGTACATTCGTAAAAGGCGGTAGTGTTAAAGTAAAACAATCGGACTTTACTACTAACATGCCTTCTTTCACTCTGTATGTATAGAAAGGATCGCGTGTGGATTGCGGAGAAGCACCCATAAAATGAGTTTATTATCGTATCTTTAAGCTGTGAGGTAAGGGTGAGGACAAGAACAAATGTAGCATGAGAATGTCTGACGACCACTTACACTATCTGCACGGAGAAAGACGTTACACATAATTACGAGCAATAAGCAGTAAGGTGTTTTTTACATTTAACACAAAGGTTGCAACACTATTCGCACAGTGGTAGTACTAATAGGTTTGCTACACTGTCAGCTTGGTAACTTCTTTATGGATATGGTAACATTGCTACCATTGGTAACTAATCTCAGTGGATGGAAACATTGATTAACAACAGGTGTTGCGAATTTCCGTCGGTGACAGAGTGGCGCTGCTAGTGTCGAAACTCGATACGTCGAATTAACATGGAGGATACTCATCTTTCTGTTAAGGGTATATAATCTTTGGGTTGGACCAACGATGGCTGGTTATTGGCCAAACGGTTGGGCCACGGTGCGCAGCATTGTTTGGGAACCGTTTGTTTGGCCGCTCGGTCTTACTTCTGCTAACCAACGCATCCCGAACATTTGTCCAATCAAATTAGAAATTCAATGACTATTAAAAATGCTGAAATGCGAAAAGAAGCAAAAGAGAGCCTTTATTCATAAATATTAAAAACGAAATTTAATGTTCTTGTAAAAAATGGAAGAAAATATCTGACCTGGGGTGGAATTCGTACCCTGTTGCCCACTTAGTAGTATAACGCTCAACCCCTGAGTGCAAGGAACATCTAAACAAAATCTGCTCTGAAAAGGCCCAGCAAGTCAAATGCCGACCAAGACGACAAATGGTCGGGGATAGGCAGAACCCAGACTAGTTGTCGGGAAGTAGATGGGGCATGGTCGGCGTGCAGCCACAAGTGGCGTTTGGTCGTCGGGCCATTTCCGGGCTTGTGTGTGTGTGTGTGTGTGTGTGTGTGTGTGTAAGCAAGTAATACTAGATCTATTCGAAAAGTAGAACAAAAAATCAATGACTCTCTAGTGGTCTAGGTGCTGGCTTTCCGCGTTGAAGGGCGGGTTCGAAACCGCTTGTCTCCTTGATTTTTTTTCCAAACTGTATGTTATTGAGAACTTTGAAAAAATTCGTGTAGATAAAGATGCACTAGCCGTCACTTGAACTGAAAGGGATCATGGGTAATCGAGTTATGTCAGCTTGTATACGTCAGGGTCGAGTGAGTCTCACTGTCAAATCGTCTCCCTAAGCTTTTATCAGCAAGCGCAGCGGTTGAACCTTGTAAAATGCCTACCTTCCTGTCAAGATCATAGATGAACTATAATAGCTATAAAACGTTAATCTCGTTTAGACTTCCTTTACATTCCGAAAATTACGCTAATATATAAACGTTATAAATTTTGCAAAAAAAAAAAAAAAAACTTTAAATTTTAAACAAGCATCTTTGGCAGCTATGCGACCCACTAGTCCACTACGGCAAATCGGACTTTTTGTATTATTTCAGTGCAATGCTATTATTTTCCGATAAAATACTTCATCTATGAAATATATCCTACCGTTGTAATTATCATACTTTAGTAACAAATAAATAATGAAAACTGTTTCTAAGTAGTTAAAAACAGATACATCAAACTATTTAGAAAAAACGTTTACTTCTTTTCAAAACACCAAGTAAGACTTTAAAAAAATAGTCAAATAAGAATTTTTTTAAAAACAAAACTATGAAATAATTGTTAACGTTATTTTCAAAATTATTTCAACACAATCGCCTTTTTCTGTATTAAAATTGCTTTCTAATGCTTATTAAAATATGTTGTCAAGTGGTGAAGTTCAGAAAATTTTCATTATTTTTAAAACATATAGAACACATTGTAAAAGGTATTTTCTTTGAAAGATCCTATTAATATCTTATTTTAAAATGATTTTCTGTAATTTGGAAAAAGTTTTCGCGTTCTATTTGCTACTTGTGCAGTTTAGCCATAACGTTAATACAAATGTAGCAATATTTTGAACTTCAGGAGAGATTTCCTGTTAAATAAAGAGCATTTCGGCCCACGTGTGCTAAGTTTCTTAGCAGTAAGGTACCCGAATCTGATATTCCTACTCCAGTGTGCGAATTTGCAGGGGGATGCCCAGGATCCCCCCTGGCAAAAAAGATTCCTACATTGACAAATTATTTTCCGTCCCTGCCAGGGATAAATTACTTGTCCCCAGATGAAGTTTCGATCAAGATTAGATAGAAAATCGGAACATTTTTATTTGGCAGAAGTTTAACCTATTTTCATGGAAGTGACATGGATATTATGAACTTTCGCTATCAGCTAAGAACCTATTTGTTCTGTGATGTTTTTGAAGTTGCTTCATGTGAATTATTTAGTATGATTGGTTATATTTAGAAACCCCCATTTGGAAAATGGGACTGCATATCTTCCCTCCTGTCCTCTCTCTCTCTCTCTCTCTCTCTCTCTCTCTCTATATATATATATATATATATATATATATATATATATATATATATCCTGTTGAAATCCGTGCTTATGTTTTATCCCCCTGACTAAAAGGGGGACCCGGTTCCTATGAAACGTCTTCTAAAGTTGTGTGACGATGATGGCTTCTAGTTTCTCCACTAGTGGGGACAAAAGTCTGAAACCTCTGAGAAATATATCTCCGAAAAGCCTTGTTCTGCAATTACTCTTCTTGACGCAGAGTGTTAATGGAAGAGCGCTCACTTGTCATGCGAAAGGTTCGCGGTTCGAGTCCTTGCCATCTTCTTTTTCGTTTTCCTCTAGTAAATGTTGTGTTACAGATGCTTTATGCCACTACTGTGTAGGTTTTTGCTCTTTAATTCGTATTCTTCATCTTTACTTTATTTATTTAAATTAAGTGCATTGCACTTCATGAATAATAATATTATTTATTATTATTATTATTATTATTATTATTATTATTATTATTATCTCTGTAAATGTTATGCAACTGTTTATTTATTCTTGTTTTCATACTGATTGTTTTTATGTAAAGATACAACACAAAATCGGCTAAACATGTAAATTAGCTTGTTTTTAAATAAATGAAGCAAAAAAGAATATGAAGGAGAAAACTAAAAGCTACATAACACTAACATTAATTTACAAGTGCAAAGCATACAGTAACACATAATTTGCACATTACTAGAGAAAAAGTAAGAAGAAGATATTGACTTGAGGAAGTCTCGAACCGAGTACCCTTCGCGCTGCAAGCGAACGCTCTTCCTTTTCTCTACGATTCTAATAATCAATGAAACAAAATAAACTCTGATTCCAGCGTGAAGCAAGAAATTTCTACCCAAATATGCAAGATGGAGCCAGATCAAAACTTCAATTTGTAAGTATCTGATTGAAGTGAAATTTCATATCTGGGAATTCCAAAATATACTAGAATCGTCTCGGAAGTTGATATGATTGAATTACGAAGATCAATATTTTACCTTCAATTACATTATAAACGGTGTGGTCAGTGTTTCTTCCCAGAAGATTTTGGTCGGGGAAGGGGGCTAAATCAAGTCTTACGAAAATTAGGAATAATTCATAATATTGAGTCCCATGTGCTAAAAATATAAAATAACATCAATTTTACGTAAGAATGTGTCGTATTTTTTTAGTTAATCTCAAACTAACAAGAACAGTATTTATAGAAAGTGCTATTATATTCGTATTTCAGAATACGCATGAGTAATACAAGTGTTAAAACTAATTCTTTCGGGGGGGTGGTGGTGTTGAAACCCCCCGGGGGCCAAAGCTCCCCTGAAAACATGCCTGGAAGAAACAGTGCCCATTTTGAAACCTGCCCAATGTTAATGTAATTTATTATATAAGAACACCAATCGACATTTAAGTAAAAAGAAATAATTCACGAAATTAAGTCGGGAGCAATACTATGCATTTTAAATGTAATTTTAATCCCATTTAGTTTTCTTTAAATTTCATATCTCAGGGCTCCTATGGTCGCTGAGTATGATTCTGAACTGAGAAATTACATATCGGAAGTCCCTCACTGGGGAAACTTGAGAAAACAAATTTTAAAATATTTGATTTCATGAAAGTTTATATTTTAAAATTTCAAAGGTCGCTGAGTTCGACTCTGAAATAAAAATCTTGAATACATTATCCAACATGCAAAACGTCTTTATATGAAGAATCGTTAAGATCCTTATCTAGAGTCTCTAAACAGCGCTTAGATTTGTTAAGGATTTTTAAAAAATGAATTTTGAAAACCAAGATGACCATAACCCGAAACATTTTCATTAAAAAAAATCCAATGTGCGCCAGATGTAGCCCAAGACTTTTAAAGTAAAATAAATTTAAAGAATCAAGTAAACTTGCTTTTCAAAACCATACAAAACTTCCAGAAAATTTTTCAGTTATAAAAGTTCTAGACAATCTTAATTCGATTTATAAAATGTAAAGTGGCTCTGATATGGTGTAAAATTCTACAAGCGTAATCCCAAATTCATGACTCACTTTGTATAAATATCGTTAATAGCATGTTAAAAGCGAATACAAAGTTTCTTTAGAGTCACGTGTTTCATTATAGTTGAATTGAAAGCTACCTAGAGCTGGCCGGGTGGCTGAGCGGTCTGCGGTGGTAGACCATCGGCTCGAAGGTCCCGTGTTCGAGTCCCGGCATGGGTGTGGATTTTAATAGTTAAAGGCGAATCGTGACAGGTTGCAGTCCAACATTACTAGACTGGCCCATATAAAAATAAAGTTTACCAAAGTTTTTTAATCAGAGCACCCTAGACCTTACGTATTATAAAATTATCCTGTTGTTTTATATTATAGTGCAGTTTAGTGTTCGATTTGTAGGGCGAATGGTTCAGATCTCCCCCTCTCTGGAAATATCACCCTTAGCTCTGCGTTTCGAAATCTGCCCCTAGCCAAAGGCGCCAAATACGGCATTCTAACGTGTTTGAAATATTCTTTCCCCGCTCTATAAATTGCATAAATCGATCACTGGACTGCAGTTTTAAAAAGAAAGTATAATTTAAAATTCTTTCTCACACTTATTTTTCCACACTCACATACACACACTCCGACTGCCGATCGTGGGGTTCCGGGTTCGATTCCCGGCTCTGCCAATGGATTTTTTTTCAAAGCAAGAGAGTCTTGAACGGTGCCCATCCAGCATCGTGATACAATTGGGGAGTGCACTGAATAAAAAACAGTGACGATGACAGTTGAGAGATTCGGTTCTCCTCTCCCAACACGTCTGGTCAGCGCGGGACCAGTGGACAAACTCTTTCCTACGGGAGAGGCCTCATCCAGTAGTGAATGAATATGGCTGTGAATTATATATATAAGCTGCGAGCTAAAGCAAGAGGTGAAAGCGGCAAATTTACAATAAATGTGTGTGTGATTTTTACCTCTAGCAACAGGAAACGAAAATAAAATACACAAAATCAAATGAAAATGCAAAACCATTTACACATTATAACGTGAAAAGGAATGACATAGAAACGAAATACAAAAATGATAATTCGAAGCTACTCTCCATTCAAGAAATTCGAACCTAGGTTACTTTTGTTGTTCGGGCGAGTGCAAATCTATGCTAAAGACAGAGCCATGTAGTAAGAAATTGTCAAAATTGATTTGGGAGACGCGAGGGAAAGAACGACTTCTGTGCTTCTTCTCCTCGTTGTAAAATGCGTTTGCATTTTATTCAACTTACGGGTTAGACTGGGTTATTGTGTATTATCGTTGCTTTTTCTGCTGCCTTAAATTGATGTTTCATAAATAAAGAAAATAATACATGATTGACCGTAATATACAAGACACTAAGACCAATTTGAATTTTCCTAAAGACTTCGAAACATTATGAATAACCTATCGAATTTAAAGCTTTTAATTTACAAACTTAAATATATATTTTACTGCAATTACAAATAGAATGGTTAGTTATGGGTGAAGAACAAAGGTGATTTTCTAAATGTGTTCAAGTATTATTCGCTTAAAAAAGAAAGTAAAGAGAAATGCGGGGATTCGAACTCATAACCTTGTGCATAGAACGCTAACTCGCTAGCCACTACACCATGGTAAATGTAGTGAAAATGTTTTTCTCATTTCAGTTACCGGTTAATTTTTACGTACTGAGTATGTTTCTGTTTTATTATTATCGAATAAGATTGTATTTTCTCTATATTATATTTTATTACTATGTTGCTATGTATCAGAAGTATTCTGGAATTTACAAACAAAACACAGCTATCAAAGGAT
Source organism: Lepisma saccharinum (assembly GCA_022664845.1). Lineage (NCBI taxonomy): Eukaryota > Metazoa > Arthropoda > Insecta > Zygentoma > Lepismatidae > Lepisma > Lepisma saccharinum. Next base: position 9,011 of record JAGDQP010031228.1, read on the forward strand.
CTGAGTACAAGTAGTTGAAAGTTTCCATGTGCACTACACGTGTGCATGTGCATTGCGAAATTTTTCATAGTTGGAAAATTCTATCCAGCGCCTCAAACAAGTCGGATTTACTTTCTTGAAAGATAGTACTTCTCGAAGATCTCTTCTAATATCCTGCTAACGACGTCTCGGTCTTCCCAAGAGGTTACAGCAGTTTATGGAATTAAGTGATGGGATTGTCTTAGAGAAACTATTTTGAAACATTTAACAGTAAAAATGTTTTTTTTAAAAGGTGTGCAATAGATAAAACAAATTTTAAGTTATTTCAATTCTAAAATGATCTATATGTACGTATTAACTTCTATATACTTCATGAGAAAAAGAGTTTCGAGACAGATTCATGATTTGCAGCAAATATTTATAATTTATTGAGCTGAGTGAACGATTAGGTTTATAGATCAAGAAATTAAATAATGATGTGTGGTTTCCATGATAACGGCCCCAGTAGCACACATACGTATTTTCAACGTTGATTTTAGGTTCATTTCGTTGATTAACCATTATCGGTTGAAAACAATACGTTTATTTTTAAACCATATTTCAACCAAGACGTCATTGCGTTGATAAGGCGTTAATACAACATGTATTCAATAAGTAATTTTAAACTATGCTGTAGATTTTGTTTAATGTTTTTCTTACTAATATTATGTCAAAAAAATATATAATTAAAAACTAATTAAATGACACAAACTAATTTTTATGTTTTCATGTGCATGCTGAAAACGCTGAAAACATATTGAATCTTAAACTATATTTCAACGAATATTACAGTTTCGCTAATAGGGCGTTAATGTGACGTGTTTTCAACTTTCTTTTATACTATGTTATACATTTCGCTTCACACGTTTGTTTCTAATTTAATTGCTTAATCATCATAATTAAAGGGAAATACAATGAAATTAACTACATTTTCCACGTTCTCATTTGCATGTTGAAAACAGATTGAATTTTAAACTATATTTCAACGTACATTTAATTTCATTAATAGAGCGTTAATGTGAAGTGTTTTTAACTATGACATTGAACTCGCTTTGTATGCGTTTTTCTAAGGCGACACATTACACTTTTTTAGAAATACAAGGTTATTGGTACAGCGATGATCAAAATGGGCATAACAAAGAAAGAAGGAAAGTAATCTTTATTCTTATTCTTACATGATGGTGAAACGACGCCAGCAACTGCTGCATTCTAGATTGCCTGTTAATAGATACTGTAAAAGAGTCGTGGACTCCCAATGTGTATCCATGGATGAGTGATCAACGTGTCGAGCTACCAACGACGAGTGCAGAACGGACCGGCTTCAAACCCCACAGCAGCGGGTGGATTTTTTTTTTGAAAAATTAACACGGTTTAACATGATGAAAGCAACGGATAAAATGAAACTAAATGTGTGTATACCAATATACGTGGAGATTACAGGAGGTCTGTTACACTTCCTCACGGGACATGGCCCATTCAGGCAGAAACTGAAGGATATGAATATAGTGGAGGATAACCTGTGTCGCACCTGTGGGTCGGTCGCTACCCCGGAACACGTAATGCTAAAATGCGAAGAAACAGAAAACCTGGTTGGCGAACAAAGAACTCTCCTGGAGGATATGGAAATCGCTGAAGTTCTGAGAACACCAGAACTGGCGATTGTTCTCCAGGAGATAACCCAAAAAGTAACAGAGTATCACAGAAGGAAATTTATATCCGGAGGCGACCGAGGCCGGGCGCGGCGAAGACCAGAGGCTGACCAATAGAAAACAGATTAGGGAGCTGATACCGCATGGAGGGAAACGTGACGCGGACCTCGCGGGCGAGGCGAGTTTGCGCGGCCGGTTCGACGAGCGTGAGCTTCGCTATCAGCAGGCGGTATGGAACAATCCGGGTACTAGAACAATCCGAAACTGAAATACATAACATAAGCAAACTAAACCAATAACAAAACTCCATTAAAAAAAAAACAGAAAAATTAAAATAATAACTAAATCAACAATAGTGCACAAAATCAAGATCAGTGAAAGTGCGTAATAGTGAGCGAGTGTGTGACCGCTGGAAACCAGCGGTGTCCTGGTGGGTGCCTTGCTGCAGGAATCCGGCAGCAAGAGACGCTCAAGTAGTAGTGTGCGTGTGTGTGAGTGGTGACGGGAGGCCAAATATAATAAAAGATTAAAACAAGAAAGCGAAAAAAAAAAAACTAAATGTGAGTGACCTGGAATCCGGGACACAAACATTCAAGCATTTTTAAATATATTAGCCTGTAAGTGTTGTGTGTGTGATGTGATGGTGACTTGAGGAACAAGACAAACTTCGTGAGTAAAGGAGGAAGGGAACCAGAAATGGAAAAACAGAACAGACCAGCAAAAACTTTGTGAGAAAATTCCAGTAATACTTACGTTGCACTCCAGCTTCATTTCCCTCCCGGTTTTTCTTATCGTTTCAGAAAAAGAAGAGGAAGCCATCTTGAGTCGACGTCTATGTTGTGCTGTCCTTGTGTGTATGTGTGTTGTTCTATATGTTAAATGTTTTCTGTATAAAATTGCAAATAAAAGATAATGGTAGGGCATCCCCCCAAGAAAAAAATTTCCAAAATTAGGAATAAAGACCAGGAGAACATTCTGGACGCCTGGTCTAAAGTCCGTCCCGCACCACCCGAGGTCAAAACTGAGGGAACAAAGGAGCTTCTCGGACTGTCGGAGCACCGGTAATCCGAGAATCTCTAGGGACTGCCTGTCCCAAAATGGGAAGAGCGAACAACTGCTCGTGCTACACGCCCTTGGAACTGCACAACCCATTTTGTGCAAAGAATGCATGGAGACAGGGGGGGAAGACGGTCCCAAAATGAAAAAAAAAAAAAAAAAAAAACAGCATTCAGGCTCTGTTATGGCCAACTGAACCTGTTTCTTCTCAACCATTATTCAAGGCCAAAAAAACAGTTGAATAGGCGGACATTTCGGTACATTTACAACATGAAAATAACGTTTCGCTACTAACGTTTTATCAACGTATTTTCAACGTTTGTGTGCTACTGGGGGGTACTCAAAGAAAGAAGACTTTTCAGGAACTACGCAAGAATAGCTGGACATATTACAAGAAAATTCAGTACTCTGGTAGAGTTGACAAGTCTCCATCTTTTAGCAGCACCAGAACTTTCGCATTATTACGTTTCCATGTAAACAAAACTCAATTACCAAAAATTACATTCGCGCCTAACGTGACAGCGTTTCGACTGAATTGCTTCAAACTTGACGTGGTTGTATAGAAGTAAGCCGTTCAGACTTGAACCACATCAATAATATCAAAATATTTACCATTTCCATGGTAAAGAGGCGGAATTATTAAATACACCATTACGTAGGAATCAATGAGTCGAATGCAGTCAAACTTCACATAATGATGTATCCATAACCGTAAGGCATTCAGGGGCTCAGGCATCCTTAATACATTGCATTTATAGGCCAAGGTAAGTGTTTTGGGGTCGCAGGCTCCCTGTTATATTGCGTTAATAACCGAAAGTAAGAGCGTTTAGGAGCCGAAGGCCACTCTATCATCTTGCATCTATAAGCAAAGGTAAGGCGTTTAAAGGCCCATTTTCATAGTTAGGTACTCAAGCTGGAGCTTGTGAACTACTTCGCCAAGTCAGTGCTTATCGTCTCAAGTGTGACACTGTTTCATAGTGGTTACTTCAAATTTACTTTGCCAAGCATTATCTTCGCGAAGCAACGTCAGTGCTTCTTGGTGAAGGATATTGCTTGAAGTCACAGAAAGTTAATGATTCTTACCAGCGCTGCCAACTGCACCATATTCACGCGCGACTATAAATTAAATTAATTTATTTGTTTACCAGAACTATATATAATTAAGCCAAAATGTTTCTCATCTGAAATAAATTGTAGGAATAATTGCATTTTAAATAATTTTGTCGGAAAACCTTCAAAAACTATAAACAATAGTCGGTCATCAAGGAAATAGGTTGGCAATGAAAACAAGCGAAGTTTGAGCAGCGTGTTAGCAAGTCTCGTTTTCTTGCCAATGTACATTTACACAAAACATCATTTTCTGGCAGCTATATCGCGGAAACCGTACAGTACATATGAGAAACAGTTGGTAATTTCTTTAGTTAAAAGAAATTCAAAATATATTGAATCTAGTAAGAGCGATGCGATGTCAGCTAAGAAAACGAAAGAGGTGTGGGAAGAAATAACTACGGAATATAATTCTGATTTAAGAATTGAATGCCCAGTTGGTAGTTATTTTCAGATTGTAATTTAATCCTGTTGTAAATATATACTAATTGTTTTCACCAATGTAAGATCATCAGTACTAAATTATCGTTTCCTCAAAGAATTGCTTTAAACACCTAATACTATTTGATCAGTGTCAGCGTCATCTGTGAAATTTCCAAATTTACACTTTCTAGCTAACATCTACTTTATTGCCCGCAAGAAATGTAAAATTAACGGGAGAAATTTAACATTTTGGACGTTTGTAAGTGTTGTAATGCAAAGTATAGCATTACTTTAGCTTACGTTGAGCGTGATTTCTTCGAACGAAGTAAGCCACAGGTTCTTGCATCGGAATTATAGTAATGTTCCATATAACCATTGAGACATATGCGCGAACAAAATTCCGAACGAAATAAATCACAGGTTCATTTAAAAATCGGAGTCATGGTAATGCTACGTCATAGTGATATGTTTATTTCCATATCGCCATTGATATTTTGCTACAAAAATCACGGACAGTATGTCGAGTGAGCGATGGTGAACGGAGACTGGTTAGAAAAGGCAGGTTAGATGTGTCTTGTTATACGCAATGGGCATCAATTTTAACAGACATCACCTATGGCTACTCCGTTTATGGTTCCAAATGGAACGCCCGATGCATACTAAATAGACGCCTAATGTCTGCCATACATACAAGTTTGTGTGAGATTTGGGTGAATAGCCAATTGAAACAGGTGTCACACCTTACAATAAATCACGCGTTTCAATTGGTTACTCACCCAAATCGCAAGCAAGTTTGCATGTAAGGCAGCCCTAAGAGTGAAAGAACGAAATATCCTAGAGACTATTTAGCTTCTTGCTCTTTGAGGTAAACACATGCAGTGCATTTTAAGCGACATGTACATCGCGTTTAATAAAGATATCCAACCTGACTTTAACCTTCTCCACTAGTTCGAGATCCGTATTTTTGTGGTAAATACTGATATGTGCTGTTCATAACACGAAGTGTCACCATAAGTATTCCTCCGCACCACCATGCTTATTATTGCTATGCGTTACTCAACTCTATTGTGTATTTTACCAAACGATAGTGAAATAGCTTTTCATAACACTTTGAGCGCTGGTTGACGATATGTAAAGGTGCATGTGATAATTATTTGCAAGGGAATGAAAGGAATAGAGCGTACCTATGACTGAATTGGTAGCAGAAACTGTGAGCTATGAAGTGAAGTTTATCCACCTTTTTATATTAAGAAGCATTTTCGACCTGAGCTGATGGTGGTTGA
>JAGDQP010031229.1:9298-22065 GCA_022664845.1 Lepisma saccharinum
GAGTTTCAGAATGTAATTATTTCCTTTTTTGGTATAATGTTCTGTATGTGTGGGTGGTTGGCGGGTCTTTTGTCTCCGCAATAGGGTGGTTGAGTGAAGACCCTTCTGTGTTTTTTTTCTTCATATATCTTTCTACTTTCGTGGGACAAATCTCGGCTGAAGTCCTCTTCAATTTTTTCTATATTTCAATCATTAAACCTATTTTTTTCCCTGATGCAACAAAAGATCTTTACGTTTGGAAGTGTTACCACTTATATTAAAAGTTCTGTTCAATTCTGGACTTAACCGCCCCTTTGGTAGGGGATTTTAACACACACACAAATGTAGTCTTTTACACTCACTGGTAATAAAAATTATGGATACTGGTTTTACGTCAGATAGTCTCTTTTAGTAGCTTTTTCTCTATTTTTCTGTCTCTTGTCTCAACATTTTAGTCTACAAAGTCTCCTTTCTTGACCTACTTGCCTGTGCCTATCCCTGCGATTTCCAAAATTTGCATGTGAACATATTCTGACATTCTAACCATGATGGAAGAAAAAAAAAATAAGTTTTTTCTGCCCATCAGTATGTTTGCTTGTGAGAGGTTAACGCGCTCGCTCTCTGTGCACGTGGTCGCGGGTTGTTTCCGTCGCGATTCATTGAACTGCCCGCTTTTAGATTACCAGTTCGTTTAGGATAATAATTAGTGTAAATATTCTCGAAAAACTCACGCTAAGGGTTTCCTGATCCCTCATTTTCGTAAAGATGTATTTACAAATTTCAGACGGGGGACATTGCGTTGAATCGTGGAAGTAAAGTATAATAATCGTGAAACAGATTAATTAAATAAAGGAGTGAATTTAGTATTATAAGGAGAATGGTGTCCTTTATTTCTAGATGTTCTGAAATATTAATCAATTTCGTTATCTTCGTTCATTGCGAAATTAAGCTGCCGTTACATTACGATATTGAATAGTGAATAGTTGTACTCTAATCTCGTGCACACACACAAATGTCAAGAATTGCTAGGCATGCCCTGGATTAGGTTTATTAGTAGCACTGAGTCTGTTGATAGGGCCTTGGGCTATCCGAATGGTTAGGATGCTAGCAAGTACCTTGTCAGTTCATTGAACTGAGTGGTTCGGAGCCCAATTTATCAGAAGCTGTTATCCCTGTTCTTAGAAGCTCACTAGGTTGAGGACGGTACATACACGTACACAGAAATAATAGTGTTTGAGTTAGTAGTATGCCCTGTTTAGCGTTTCTCCCAAGATACGGGTGTCAAGTTACTTTTTAACCTGTTTTGCTCCACAGACACTATTAGCAATTAGCGCAATTTACAGTAATGTAAAATTAGATTTTTGACTTGAATGAACATAGTCCTTGCATTGATAAATTATTTAACCAAGCAAATTTCACTCAAAGATGCGGAAACTGGTTAGTAGTGTAAAAGGCAACCAATAAAGTTCTGTCTGATACTTAAAGGCAATAAATAAATTTTAAGAAATCTACTAACCTCTACTGACCATTCTCTATGGTAAAACAAATTGAAGAAAGTTATTTCATTATTAAATACGAAATAAATTTAATACAGTAGTATCAGCACGTTCGTAATCAGTAGCGATGTAGTGTTGCGTATCTAACTTGGGACGTTAAATTCCTTTTTTAAAACATTCATCAAATTGTATGACATGGTTTTCATAATATACAGAGTGCGTCACCAATATCCGGACAAATTTCCTTTATATATATATTTAAAAAAAAAAATATATATATATATATCGCAATATTAAATATTACAAAACCCCTGGTACATGGGGGACATCTATAAAGCACAAACATTCAATGTTACCCCCTTTAGCTTGAATAACTGCCTCCAATCTCGGTTTGAAGCGCGCTCATGCACGACATAATGTATCTGAGTACATGTAGGCGAATGTTGCCACAATAGCGGTCCTTAATGACACCACATTGGGATGTCGAGATCTGTTTGGAGGGATATTTGTTTGTCATAAAATGTCTTATTTTCGAGAGCAAAATTTGAAATTTATGATAAAATATTTATGCGTTTTTAAACTTTGTTTCTCATTCTGTGTGTGTTTATAAGCCTCGTGTATATGCATCCCTCGCAATAAGAATATTCCAGGAATATTGCATTTAATTCTTTGTCATTGGAATATGCCGGGAATTTTCACAGGATTAGCATGCTTCGTATCATAAAAAAAAAATAGAGGATATATCTAATATATTCTCATAGAATAAAATCCTCCATGAAAATTATTTAAAAAAATGCACGTTGCACTGTAAAATGCTTGTTTTAACACTGTAAGGACAAAAAGATGATGGTGGTAGAAAGTTAAAATGTAATTGGTAAGTTAACAATATTCCTGAAATCTTTTTAAAGGCGGACAATGATTAATAAAATGTATATATACTCCATCTATTAGCCAGAAAATACCTGAAATAATCCGGGCATTATTCAGATCTGGATGGACAATGCTGGCAACTCTCCTTTTTATAGTGTGGATCCTTTATTTATTGCTTATTCTTTGGAAATATTTAACTTTTATTCAAACAGGGGCTATGGAGTCTAAAGTCCCTGTGTAAGTCGCCCAAAAACTATTTTGGATATCCCCCCCCCCCCCCCTATCCCTTACATTTATGGGCCAGACACTCAGTTAATCGTAAGTCGTGAATGTTTAACGGACTTCAAGTGACAGGTTCAAGCTAATGGGTGCCTATCTAGTCCGTACATATGAGTTAAATAAATTTAACCCAAAAAAAAAAACTTGTTCCCGTAATACGTTTTTGCGTGACTATATTATGTTCCTAGACGTTTAATGTAGGGTCCAGAACTTATATCAAAGTACTCGCTATGTTTCGGAAATCCTGTCTTGTGGTTATTGGGAGGCGAGAACAGTATGCAGTACACACAAACATTACATTTTTATTCTTCATTTTCAACCACTTTTGGCAGCTAAGTGAAATTAGTGTTTAATGAACTATTTCGTAAATAATAGTAAATTGTTTGTGTTAATTTCAACTTTTTAATCAATCATAATAGGACTGTATACAATCGTATTCAGAAAAAAAGGAAAACGACCTAAATTAGTGTGTAAGCGAACAAGCAATAAGGATAAGCTGATGTGCTGGATCGTTGGATAACAACAGATCGCTGGCATGGTTGTTAGCTGGGTTCACTTGCTACACTGAGAGTCATAAGTTCGCTTTCCACCTATGCCAGTATAATTCTTTTCAATTCCTAAAACATTCGATGTATTTAATTAGATGAATTTTGGGAAAATAATATACACCAACCAACACTCAACTCCAACTTAGAAAGTAGGAGGAATGCAGCTAGCATACCTTGTAGTTCGTAACTATTATTCTGCTACTCAGAAATTATATCTTTGTAGTATCAATGCGGCCTGATAAAAAAAAATTATTCGAGACAAAAAATGCAATTCTAAAATAGTATCATTCCTCCATATATAATGGAGGCTAGCGCCTAAACGAAAACAGATACAGAGAAACTGACTTCAACGATCTCGATTTATCCATCCGTTTCTAATCTTGTGCTTGACTATTAGAATTATACGATTATTAGACTAAACCTTGAATGCTCATATTTTCCTGTACACTTATTAGAGGAATGGTAATAGTCACATTTATGTTAGTACAACTTCTTTTGCATTTGACAGAAATCCAAATACTCCTGGGATATGAACATTGATAACGGAACCATGTGAAAAAAAAATCACACTTCGGGATTCGAACTCGCGTCGCCAGCTTTATGGAAGAATAGGAAAGAAAGAATTAACATAACGCAGTGCGCATGGCCACGGAAGACTTCAAACTTAACTCTTACGGAAATATAAGCAAAGTAAAAATCGTATAAAATATATTTTTGGTTCAATTAATGTTTCGTGCATCTATGAACTAATCTTTCATTAGCTGCTACCTTTTCAACAATTAGATTTCATACATATGAAATCCTTGTCGTATTATTTGTTAAAGATTTTTTTAGAAAATATTTAACATCCCACGTGAGAATAATCAAAACTTCATCGCAAATGATTAAGGACGTGTTAAAATCTCTGTATTAAAATTTATTTTACAACAAATAATAATAATAATAAAAAGTGTAGCTCTAATTCCTGTCTATACACTGTAGTAATACTCAGTTTTAAAACTCGAGAAGTTTCCACTCATGCTGTTGCGACGTTCTCACATAGCTGAATTTAAACTTAAGAGCGCGGTCAGATTATATTTTGCTGAGTGTACCTGGAAAGATAGAAGTAGTCTCCATCATCATCAGTGACCTGTATCCAATTCTCAGGCAGACTGGATCCCATGGTGGTATAACCCAGCGAAACGTGAACCAAACAAGTCGTCCAGTGCGTATATCATTTCGTTGAGGGCTCCGAACCCTCCGTCCTGGGATATGTTTTGTCTAACGATTTGAACAAATGTTAATCCGAAGGTGCAGTATCAGATGAATATAGAAACCACAGTAGGAGGCTTCGCGTTATCCTGCAACAGAGTAATACCTCGAAGATTAGCAAGAGTTGGCTCCACGACGTTTTAAGTTTTTCATGCACACATTTTAATTGCTATAAGTACACAGTTGCATTGACTGACCAGGTGGCAGCAGTTCGCAGTGCACGATACCCCGAACAGTCCACCATATATTATTTTCTGTTCATGCAATGGTGGTTTTGGTTACACTGTCGAGAAACTGATCCTTTCCCTGACAAGACAACAAATAGGCATTTGATCTTGTCGCTTTCGGAGCCACAGTCAAGTAAATGTGTTCCATCATCACACTATATACTGTTTTGTAAGCTGATGGAGGGGTTTGTCGAGTCTTTTCCGCACTGCAGTTGAATGCTTCACATGTTTAGCCAATATCGATATCAGTAGCCGCTGTACAGCATACAGGCACCTTTAACGCTGTTTGGGTTTCCAATCTTTGAGATGCTCACTGACGTACCCGTTTAACTGCTGACCGCTACAAGCCGTTTACAAGAGGGAACACTAACACGAGACGTTCATCTTACCTTGCCTCACCTGTGACCTATCGAAGTGGGAAGCGCGTGCAGTTCGATCACATGAAAATCCTTTAACTTTATTCACTTCCTTTAAGGTACAACATTCTATAGTGTTTGCGAAGTTCGTGTGCTCCTATCTCAAGATTTCACTATGTAATTATACTTTTTTTCTACCTTGTATGTATTATATACAGAAGGTCGATTCGTCTATATATGTTCGATTTGAAACCTACACCCCTGCTCATTCGACCGATCCGAATGATTCAAACAGTAACAGGAACCCAAAGCCTTCTAGTATCAAGCCAAGGTCGCGTGTGTGTGTTGTGTGAATCATTGCACCTAAGGTGAACCGATTTTGGGAAGGCTACGTGGTAGCACTTTTCCACGCCAAGTATTCCGTGACAGATTCAGAAACAGTGCAGGGAAGATGGGTGTGCATTGGGAACAACAACCATCAAGAACATAATTAACCGACAAACACAACGACGTTCCAGCACTTCGTTCACCCACGAAGGGGAGTAGAAAGCGATCGTGTACTACGGTGACGCCGGCTGTAGCTCGGAAGTTGCGACGAATGGCCTTACAGGAAAACTCCTCCACAACGTGTGGTGGCACAATCGACTGTGAACCGCCACCTACGTAACAAATTAAAGCTCCGGATGGTGTTTAAACGTTGTAGATATGTCCTTATTGCGGCTCATCGGGACAGAAAAACCCGCTGCAGGCGCCTCTATGAACGCCATCTATCCGGGGACAAGTGGAAGTTTGTAACCACACACGATGAAGCATGGATTTATCTAGCCGATTGTGGCAAAATATGAGCCGTAACGTACACCCCCAGCGATGCAAAAACCCGTCCTGACTTCATCCGCCAATGCAAAGCAAGTTTCTCGAATTTCTTTATGGTTGTCGCGGGATACTGCTATGAAGGCAAGTTAACGATTCGCTGAGTGCCTAGCAACTGCAAGGTCAACTACGGATTTTATCAGCAACATATTCTCACACCAATTTATACAGTAGATCTGCCCCGTTTGTATGGAAATGCAGTAAATCAAGTCCGTGTGCATATGGATAAGGCCTCATCACGTACGTCGCGTTCTGCCCAGCGATTTCTGCAGCAGATGGCGACAGCACCGGCATCCAGGCTGTTCCCTTCCAGAACATACCAGTGAAGTCACCTGATGCGAGTCCCGTTTATTTTTGCGGGTTTGGCCTATTGAAAAGAGCACTTGCATCTCGTCGTGGCCTCTGGAAAGCCTGCCAGGAGGAGTGGCTCAAGACCCCTTCCTGTGCTTCAACGGAGCCTCCTACAATGGAAGTTACGGTGCAGGGCTATTGCCATTAGACATGGTGCTCACATCGAAGGCAACCGATGGTGGTCCCGTGGTTTTTCATAAAGTAGGTGAGACGTCAAAATCGGACACACACAGGTGGATCAACGTTCTGTATATATATATATATATATATATATATATATATATATATATATATATACACTTACTTATAGAACAACTTACCTTCTGTATATAGAACAACTTACACGATATACAGTTATTATTTCAAGTTCCGGAAATTACGCGCTACAGCAGTCAGTTGTTCTCCAGATTTGATGCTTTGTTCGCTACGTGTCGCCACTGTCTCTTCAAACTTGTGCTTTGTGAACTTCGCTCTCCCCCTGTATACTTGAAAAAGTGTGAATACACGAAATATAGTGACTTTTTTAATTTGTACATGTGAATGTGTGTGATCTAATGCGAAAGTAAGCCGTAAGTATTATCCTTTTTTCTCCTTCATTTGTCTTGTGTTTACCTTAAATTGCCTTCCCGGCTTTCCATTGTACTAGTTATATATAATAATAATACACAGCCATATTCAGTCCATTACTGGATGAGGCCTCTCCCGGAGGGAAGAGTTGGTCTACTGCTCCCACGCTGACCAGACGTGTTGGGAGAGGAGAGCCGAAGCTCTCAACTGTGATCGCTACCTCTTTATTCAGGTAGCTCCCCAATTGGCCTCACGACGCTGGGTGGACGCCGCACAGGCAACACCATCTGGAGTACTGCAACGGTCACCCGTCCAAGCACTGACCAGACCTAGAGCTGCTTGACTTCGGTGATCGTACGGGAACCGGTAGACCAGCTCGGCTAGTTAAATAATAATAATAAATCACAGCCATATTCAATCCACTAGTGGATGAGACCTCTCCTACTGCTCCCACGCAGACCAGACGGGTTGGGAGAGGAGAGCCGAAGCTCTCTCTGTGATCGCCACTGTCTTTTATTCACAGCAGCTCCCCAGTTAGTCTTCACGATGCTAGGTCAACACCGAAAATATGTGAGCCCCCACCGGGAATCGAACCCGGGACCGCTCGCACTGAAGCCGAGCGCGCTACCGACTAGGCTACGCAGCTCATATATATATAACATACAGGAAAGCGGGAGGGCAATTTAAGGTAAATTTGAGAAAAAATAAGGAAAATACTTACACCTTATATGTTCCGTATTAGATCACACATACAAAAGTCACTACGATATTTTGTACACATAGTTGGATTGTGGCTTCAAGTGTAGAAGAAGAATATTTTTCTTCATTTTTCTCATAAATTTACCTTATATTTCTGTTGTAAAAGTGATAGTAGAAGCAAGCTCAGTAATTTTAAGGAATTTCTGTGTACAGTTTGTAACATTCTTCGTTAAATTAAGTTCTCCATTTATTCAGTTCTACTAATGTATTTACCTTTCTGGCGTTTCCATTTCTGTACGTTATAATAATAGAAAATTGCGAATGTAGGAAATATGTGAATACTAAAGCCACAGAACCGTTGTTTCATTGTTTGATCTGCATTACCTAGCTTAAAGTAAACGTGTTTTTCTCGTTCGGTAAGAGAACTTAAGCAACAACATATAAACTTAACCACTACTTGAGAACTCTATTGTGAATAATTAAGAGCATTTACATTGTTTTGCCACTTTCCATTAAATGCCTCCGCCTAAACTAATACGAAAGCCAAGAAAAAGTAACGTTCAGACCGGATAAGCTCTAAATAATTTCCCTTGATCAATTACGGGTTAATTAGCATTTTTCCATTTATTATAAACGTGTTACTTGGACCGTTCAATTTAGCGAAACACTTTAATTGTAATCCCTTAAGAGGGCTCCTCGCTCCAACTCCCCATTTTTAACATTCTTCAAAAATATTTAAAAAACTAAGAATATTATGAAAAATGTAAGTTTATGGCGGGTACTAGAACTTACAAATTACTATGAGATGCAATGGACAGCGATCTCGAGATCTTATCCATTGATGAGTGATACGTTTTCAAAGATTATGACGTCATTATTTAATTGAAGTCTCAGCACTCATTAATCGACAAGATTTCGAGATCGCTGTCCATTGTATTTCATAGTAATTTGTAAGTTCTAGTGCGCTTTGAACTTAGGTATTTGATAGTACGCTTAGTTTTCTAAATATTTTGAAAAATGTTAAAAAATTGGGGGGTTGTAGCGAGAAGTAAATATTTTTTTTTCGTGTGTTTGAGGAAATTAGGCTGGCATACTGAAATTCATATAGATAGGAAAAGACCGAAAGGAGTACGGATGTTGCGAAAATTTATGAAAATTTCGCTTTGCTCTAAATTCAAACTGAATACTAGTTAAATATTTACATTTTTTCACGCACCGAGGACAAATTTTTCATGGGGGGGGGGGGGGAGATGTAGGCACCTATTTAAATAATAGTTAATTATTTTTGTTATGAACAGAAATTTACACACAAAGTACTTTTTAGTTTTATCCTGAAGGCATCTTGAGGCGAACAGCGATTTATTAATGTTTTTCTATAGATACGTGTTTTTGAAAATGTCAGTAAAGTAAAAAAAAAATAATTCCAAAATGTGTAACTGAAAGTGAAGTTTAAGAGCTTACACAAATCTCCCAAAAGATAATACTATTTATCTCACTTTATTTACATTTTGATATACACGTATTCTTTGACTTTACTTTGCAGTTTTAATCGTTGTTCGCCGGGAGATGCTTTACGGAGGAAGCTGAAAAGCTCTATCCATTTGCCACACAGTATTTCTTCATCCCTCTACTGAATACGTTAGTCATTAATCCATGTGATGCGTCATTCACAATTAATCGTCTGTGCCGTACTCTCTCCGGATGTTTTGAATGGATGTTCCGAAACGTTGCAATGATTGCAATACGCGTGATTTGTAAGACGTACTTCATCAGAAACTCGAGAAACCGTTGGTTTTGTCACTTGTAATTATTACACTTTATAAAATAGGCGCTTCCGGTTTTTCTACATTACATTGCCACGTGTATTTACTCTTATTTAAAGGTTGCTCTCTTAGTTTTTGTCAGATTCGTATTGAAAGGAAAATGTGACTTCAAGTGGTTTTGAACAGTCCGTGACATTCAAGAGCGTAGAGGTTTTCGCACCACGTGGAAAATGTTAGAGCTTTTACATTTTCTTAAATCAACGTAATATGCATACTAATACCAAATATTATGCTTCGAAGCTTTCCGTTGTTTAGCGAACTGTGGTAAAGTGAGATTGTTCTGAAACTGGCTACACTAAACCATGTAGTCATGGTATGGGATATGAAACAATTTCCCATATATCGTTCGTGGATTCATATAAAGTTACGTAACACTTTGTGGGAAAAATTTATTTCGACATACCTCACTTCGTACCTTAGGTCGAGCATATATGGCGCGCTACCTCCACATTCTACATGTGTCGTTCACGGCGCGTGCGTGTCGCACAGAGGATAGCTTTACCTTTACAGTTAATTTCTGATAATAAGTTTGGAACAAGTTCATTCTATACTTTGAGTAACCTGAATTCTCGAGTCCGTGTACTTAATTCTTTATAAAAGCATCTGAAAAATGGAAAAAAAAAAAAAAAAAAAAAAAATGACATAGTTCCCGGCAAATATACACTGAGATTGGTAGGAAATGGCCGATGATTACACACAAGATCAACAAGCTGCACAATGTTACAATACCAAAGTAACATTCGATAATTTGAAAGTAACTTTACATGAGTTGTATTTGTCACATACATTCAATGTTGCCAGATTATACAAGTTCCAGGCTTAAAAAAAAATCCATTCTTTGAATGAGTGTACTGTTCAAGCGTTGAGTGTAACAGTGATGCATCCATATAACAGAAAAATAAGCAAAGCTGTTAAAAAGCTCGTTTCAAGAGCTCTTTTTCAATCAATTATAATTTGGTCTCTTCCCCATTAATTTTTGTACATTAGCTCTGAAAAAGTGGAACTTTCAGTTTTGCATAGCTTTCTCAGTTCCTTCAGAAGTGAGTGGGGCCACTGTTTCTCTCCATCCTTTATCGTAACATCGATTAAATGTAGATTTGCTTTTACACTGAAGAAATACGAAATGGACGTAATAATTTTTGTATTTGAACCTTGTTCGAAGGCTAGTTGTACGAGTTACCTGTAGGAACACAAGAAATTGAATTTCCGGTATTATTGTTCTTTACCGATTTCCATACTGAACACTAAATATTTGGCGTTAGTTCTTAATGCATTGTCGTATTCCACTCCAGCACCCTTAGTTGTGGGGATAGTACGAGAATGTAAACATGAGGCTGGAAAGTTACATGCGTGAATCATCCTCGTACAGCAAACAAAACATGAAACCGACAGTGTTTTTGTTTTGTTTGCAGAACATGAATTGATAATCCATTGAGTGTATTGTACGTTAGTATTGCTAATATGGGATGGGTTACAGAAATTTAGTATTTCGTGAATTTAGCGGGATATATTGTAAAATTTTCTTTCTGTAAGGAAAATAACAGATTTCTCTTCTTCAGGCTAGAGCAACGGGACTTCAAAGCTGCGTTATGGTGATAAGGATTCTTCGTGATCTTTGCCAAAGAGTTCCAACATGGTCTCCATTAAATAGCTGGGTAAGAATGTTATTAAATTATAACTGAAAGATTTTGAGAAGCTGTAAATAGTTTCGTGGGAATCACTCATATATTTTAAGATTTTTATGCCTTAAAAATAGACAAAATGTGTAGAATAAAATATGTATTTATGACCAAAAATTTCCAGAATTTTGCTGTATAGTATGAAAAGTATGCTTAAACAAAGATTTTATGAGTTGTAATTTACTTAGAAGGAATTTAACTAACTTATGGCTTATGGAACTCGCAAGTTTATCGCCGCAGTAACAAACGTTCTCCATTGGATTCTATCCGTGAACAACATTAAGCTAGTTTTCATCACGAACACCTACTTCTCGAAGATCTCTTCTAATATTGTCCTCCCAACGACGTCTCGGTCTTCCCAGTGGCCTCCTACCATCCGAGCTACATGGCCTGCCCACCTTAAACGTCGCGATTTCATTATTGTTACAACATTGCTAAATCGTACAGTCCGTGGAGTTCATTATGCAATCATTCATCTTCAGCCTCAGAGTGGTAATGGTGATGGAGTCATTCATCACTGTTTCCGCTAACTATGATATTTTTGTTCGGGGCTATCTTCCCCTAGCCTTTGTAGATCCCTCTACTAACTGCAAGGCAGCAGTACTGGTTTTGGTCCGTCCCGGAATATTTCCGGTACCCACTATATCTGGTCGGCATTCCCCTATCCGCCACCTGGTAGGGAGACCAGTAACGCCAACCCATATGACGAATGAAGTTCATAGATAAGAATACACAACTTGATCAGTGCATGAAATAAACGCCAGATTCAAATGTCTCGTCTATCTTTGAGAACGTAAATCCCTTGCTAAAATGAGAATATTCAGAAGTAACTTCCGTACTACACACACTTATATATTGTATTACAAGATTTACTTAATTTGTATTTAACGTTCACATATAATATACCAACGTTCTGTCAACACCCACCACCTCTCTGAAGTTATATTTTAAACATAATTACTTGTGTCTTGAATTGATTGTATGAATACATAATTTTTATACAAGTGATTTATTTTAATGTAATTATTCTATCTAATTATTCATGATTTGTGGAATATGTGATTACATACAAATAAGTTTCTCAAATGGGATTCGAATCCAGGATCTCACGATTAGAAGCTACACGCTCTACCACTGAGCTAACACAAACATTACCGAACTCCTCCTGATAGAACACGTGTTCAAGACTGATGTCCGTTGGAAAGCTTTTTTCATTTTACTATGAACGCGAGAACTATATTTGCTGTCTTCACTTTCATTGCAAATGTGCTTTTACATGCGGAAATGTAGGTGACAAAACCATCACGTGTATGCATATTTTCGAAATACTGTATCATTACGTATTTCAATGAATCTTACTTTTTTCTACACTTAATGACATTTCAATATGTCTTATGGTACTTGAAAGAAGAAAAGTAATTAAACAATTTTTTTCCCAGTTGCGAAGGTTCACCCTACTCTTGGGGGCTCGAACCTGACATCTTTGGTTTGTTTACTGTTTCCGAGTATACCCGAAGTTGGAGAATTTTCAGCTGAAAACAGCCTAATCAATGCGGTCATTTTTTTTGAAATAGGGTGTACATGCTTTAGGTACGTGTTTTGTATCTAGGTACTACCCAACACTGCATATAATAATTATTTGTTGGTAATTTTTATCGACAATTACAAGAAGACTTTTTTGCTTCTATGACAATTAGTGAGATTCATCTGACAGACTTTATTTTTAAGTGTATTGAACTTATTTTAATGGGGTTATACGTTATTTTGGTGTT
>JAGDQP010031230.1:0-22064 GCA_022664845.1 Lepisma saccharinum
GCAGGCAACAACCAAATGTGACAAATGATTGTGGGTTTGTTAAGTTATGAGTACAGTTTTGAACACACTTTCATGAAGCCACTGAACATTTTTGTACTTGACAGGTCATGATCTAATTTCAGTACTGCAACTACGCCATTCTTACAAATATCGATGGGACAAAATTTATATTCTACACCAAATGCAGTACTGTTCATTTCTGACTGTTTTAGAGTACTATACAATTCCAAAAAGCGTTTTGCTTTCTTGCGTTGGACAATTTTATATTCAATTTTAGTATACATTGATATGATTGTGGTATATTAATGTACACATATACTGTATACATATTGTAAATAGGGGATGAATACCTTTGAATGTTTGAAGACCGAAGGAAGAAGCTTTAGAAGGGCTTTTAAAAAGCAGGAAAAAGAAAAAATGCAGCAGTTAAAAGAAACAGAAGGATAAAAAGATGATACAAGTGAGAATAATGACATTGAAGTTGTAATGACTGATGACATGGAAAATGATTTGTTTTTTAAGTGATGTACATGGTTGGTGATTTGACATTTTATTGCGAAATTGCTTTTAAGGTGTAAATTTCCTACGTTGAATAAGGGAACATTTTACTCTCCTGAAGCAAGCCAGTAAAATGATTGGATATGTTCAGTTAGACTAATTATGAAGTTGTATTATGACCAAGAGTTATGGGATTTGACAAGACATGCCCAGACAAGGTTACTTTTTTGTCATATGGAAGTTTTCTAGTAGAAGTTTAAAATGAAATCAGGATTTAAAAGTGGATACTGATATAAATGGAATAAAAATAAACGGATGGGAGAGCTGTAACTTCAACAGTTTTCTGACGTTCTCTGATAGAGACATGATAAATTTGCCTCCAGTTATGTTGGCTACTTTAGGAAAGGACCCTAATAAAATGACCGTTTGCATATAACTTCAATTGGATGTACAACCAGCTTTGAAGGAAGATGGATGGGATACTGAACCGTTTCATCTGGTTGAGAAGAATAGAAAGTTGTATGGCGGAGGATCAACTGATGACAAAGGACCTGTTTGTGATTGGTTCAATGCCCTGGATCCTTATAAAGCTACATGTGTGAAAATTCCAGTTAATTTTAAGTTTGTTTGAAGGCCTACATAAACTGCTTGAATCAAAAAAGGATACATTTCTTAGATTACGTCTGGGTATCAGACAAGAGTGATGGTGGAATTCTGAGCGAAGCAAATTGTGTAAGCACTATAGTGTGCGTGCATCTTTTCAATTGAGAGAAGTGTGAAATGGATTCTTTTGTACCTGCCTTATAAGAAGACAGAAGAGAATAATTATTCTACTTAATATCATCAGTTTAAAAATATATTTATTAAACATCAACTTTCTTGAAGATAGTGGGGCACAAAACAGATATTAAAAAAGCGGTGTTTCTGGATTATGAACAAACTAAGATAAACAGTGGAACCAAAGTTAACGCCTAATAACAAAAATGGTCATACGTGATTTTTTTCTAAAGTTATATTCGTTTATCATAGCTTTTACCGCTTTTATTCACTTATTGATTTATGGTGTGTTATGTGGAACTTTGCAGTTTGACAAAGTCTATGATAAGTAAAGTATTATAATGTTAATGTTGGACAGTGACCATTTCGAACACTGATGATGTCTTTCAAAAAGACAATGTTTTCACTTTTACAACATGCTTTGTTGTATTCAATATGTAACAAATGGAATATTTATGGCACTGAGGATTTGAAAGAAACGAATGTGGTATATTTCGTTTGACTCAGTGTGTATCCTAGAGTGCCATTCAACGAGTTGTGCACAGAAGCCATATTGCAAGTCCAGTGATAGATAAGAGTGGAAGCGGAGTGCGTTATTTCTGGGAGTTTAACGGAAAGCGAGCATACAAGCTATTTCTTATATTAAAATGGATCCCTGCAATTGGTTTCCGGGAAGGTGTACGATTTGCCGAAGACGACGACTTGGGCCATTACTATGGACACGATCTGGAATTTCGATTGGTAGTGATGACGAGATATATCTTTCCTCAACAAATCAAACTATGGTATTTCCTGCAGGAACTCCCAACACTTTAAGGACAGAGTGGAAAATAAATCAGAAGAATGTCAACAAAACATTGCGTCAGATTGCATACTGGAAAAGCGTCATGGAAAGCGACGAAAGCTTAGTTGAAGGGAAAGAACAAGAGATACAATCTTTGACTTACACAAATTCATTTAGCAAGACGAAGATGATGCCGTTTGTTGTACACGCAGTAAACAAAGAAGAAAATGACTTTCTCGATAAGAGCTTAAGAGACGCTTACCGTAACCTGAAACAAGAGAAACATTATCTAAAGCTGCTCAGAAACAAAAGAAATGAACTGTTGCTGAAAATTGGTTGCCCACATATTGCTCCAGTAACATCTCCGAGTCCAACTGAACCAGCAGCTGAGATAGAGCAAGCATATCAAGAAGAACAATCAGCTGCTACAACACCAACTGAAGGACAGCCAATACAGCAACATGATAATGATGATGATGAACGAAGAACAAGAAGAAGAAGAATGATAATCATTGCAGCTACCCTTGGAACAGGTGCGCTTTTCCTTTACTTAAACCGCAGAAGGTCTCTATGAAATATAACAGCTTGAATTTGTTGTTGTTCTGTTTCCTTGGAAATAGTATCAGTTTGATCTAAATTTACGTTATCTTGAGATCGATCTGTTCTGATCGATGACATTTTTTGAAAAAAAAAAAAAAAAAGTATTACTGAATTTGATTTTACTGCTAATTTCGGTACAGTGCCAATTCAAGATGGTTTAGAACATCAACAACTGCATTCTGTGCAAGAAAGATATCAAGAAAACATCTAAAGAATCATCTTTGTTAACTAAAAAAAAACTTTATTTTGGAAACATTTGAATGTTCGAAGGAAAATTCTCATAATTTATTATTTTTCGAAAGACTTATTAATTGAGGGGAGATACTTTATTTTGCCTTTAGCACTTTATTAATTAATTCTTCTTTTGTTTTCAAAGTTAAACTAATATTGTTCAATTCTTAGTTACTTTCATTCTTTCTTGTTTTTGCACTTTTCTATCATTCGTTTATTACACTATCCTTTTAAGTTATTTTTTCACTTACTTTAATTTTTCACTTTTTATTATCTTCAATTCCAATTAAGTATTTTCAAATAATATATTGTAACCTTTTTTCGTTTTGGAAGTAAGTGAACAAAATTGTATTTGTTTTCATTGCCAAATAAAATGTAAAAAAAAAAAGAAACTTTTTTCTTCTGTCTTAATAGTATATTTCAACCAATACTAACTAATCAAAGAACACTTTTACAAGTAATATCCAATGAGATGAAAATTCGTTTTAAGCAGCAGCATTATTAATGATAACTTATTCCAGATTGTATCTACTTCACCATGGAAAGATATCTGACTTCACTTGTGACTAAAAAGAGCTGCTTTAAAAACTTCATAACAGGAAGTGAGGAATTTTTAATTCGTCACAGTATCCTAAGAAACTGATAAAATTGACTTATTTTCGAATTCGGTAGCTTAATCCACGAATAATAATAATATTATATCTCAATATTGAATTTTAATTAAATACTTTGTTTCAGGTTTATCGTTTCTAATTTCATTTTTTGATAGTTTGTCCATCAGAAATTAAAGAGTACATTTAAATGGACATTGAAAAAAATTCCAACTAACGAAACAAATGGACTTCGAACAGAAACCAATAAGTAACTAAAAAAAAACAACAGAAGTTCAAGAGGAAATTATAAACGAGGTCTTAAAAGAACGTTTAAAAAAGCTGGATTGATCTTATACTTAGTTTTCACTTTCTGTCGATGACTGACATTGACCTTTCCCCCTTGAATATTGCAATTTCTAAGCAATATCCTCACCACTCTCTTTCTATGTTCCCGTTTCCTTGAGAGTTAGTCTTTTTTCCCCAATTCGCAACGTTTGTATGTAGTCCATTTGCTCAGTCTCCTTCAACCCCACATTTCAAAAGCTTCGGTTTTCGATCTCTCACTTCTGCTCCATATAACATGTCCAATCTTTTTCTCAGCTCTTCGTTCTCTATTTTAGCAATTGTAGTCTAGTGGTTGGCGTCATTGATTTCGAAACGGTAACAGAGAGGCACAACGCTTCGAACCCTGCTGTCAGGACTTCTCGGGAAACTAAAAAAGAAGTGTGTCTACGTGCTCCCATCTAGTGGCTACTGTGTGAACTAAGAGCAACAATAAAAGGAGTGGTAACGCTGTACTTGGTAGATCCGCTGTGAACTAGAGAGTAGAACATCAGATTACTACCGAGCAGATCTGAAACCGGTCACTTTTGGTGATCCGGTCTGACCCGAGACCCCGTTCGAAACTTGACCCGAATGACCCAGTAACCCATTGGACCTGGTCAGGTCTGGGAAACATAACTAACTTCGAATTTTGGCGTCGTACTTTTCGTTCCCGGGGGTAACGTCCCCGTTTTTTTTTTTTTTTTTTGTTTTTTTGTTTTATATATATATATATATCAGAATTAAAACTCCGTTTTGTTCCCCAGGTACCGGGTCAGACCAGTTCTAAAGCCTGGACTTGATCCAAAAATTGACCCCATGACATGTTTCAGCTTTCCTACCGAGGAGACCGGGATTCTATTCTTGGCCAGGATTCTTTTTCTATTTTTTATCAACAAGTTTTATTCCCTTTTCACTTATGAATAATTGACTCAAACCACGGAAATAGGTTAAAAGACTCATGTTAGAGTTTTCACTAAACACATTTGAGGAAAATGGATTTAAAAGTCAGGTTAGATCTCCTTTCATTTTACACATTTTCAACTTGTTCTGCTACTCACGGACATGGTTTAGAATGTCAGGTTAGATTTTTCATTATACGTGGTACAAATCATGTTTAACACGAATCACTCGCTGCGACGACGCCAGCGACTTACTCTTCCGAGGTAGACGTGTGCTGTCCACCATCCTGACTTAGGTTTCACAGGGATTTCATCAGCGATTGCCGGGTTCTTACCACAGAGAAGGCCCTGGTCGCTAGTTTCCCCTTCCTTGCTCCCGGAAGTGATCACCAAGGGATATCATCCTTCCATAGATTTTCCTACTCTCCCTAACACCCGCAACATGCCCCTAAATTTTAACCTATACCCTCAAAAGGAATTAAGCAATATCCTCCCAGCACCCCTTCCCAAAATGTTAACGAATACCTTTCAAAAGGAATTTCATGCAATAATATGGACGAATTTCTAATTGTGTTACAAGAAATGATGTCTTCTACAGAAGTGGCAAATGTTGTTTTTATCGATGACGTCTCAAAGCAAGAGATGAAGAAGATCGGACAATTATGGGGATGCAATCGTAGAAAATGGTAGGAACAGAGCCTTATTTCATGAACAGATTCTGCAAGTATACACTCTGCACATTTCACTTTGCAAAACCTGGAGCGTGTGGACTAAATGTGTTTCATGAATGGCTGAAGAACCTCCAAAAAGGATTTTTTGGAGGTGAAATAGTATGCTAATAACCTGGTTTTTAAAACTGGAGAAGAGGTTATGAAAAATAAAAATGACCCGGGTACCTCTAGGATAGTATTGGAAACTCACGCAGAAATGACGAGGTAAACAAACATACACGTAAAAGTTACGCCTGAGTCTTATTCTTTACAGTGACATACGTCAAACATTCATCGCTTCTTGCGGATTCTTTATATAGAGACATTGAAAAAAAATAGGTTGTCAATATTCTAGTACGGAAAAGTTCTCATGAAATAAAGAATGTTTCTTTGAAGAAATGTAAAAATGAGCCTAGTTTCGGAGATAGAGAAGTGAGGACAGTATCGTCATACATAACGTTATAATTCGACAAATAATGACGTAATCCGTGTGTTTTTCGTAAATTATTATCAACATTACACCTACTACATCTATCTGGGCAAAGCTTATGATGCGAATGCAACTTAGGGCGAATTTCTGTGTATGTTTAATGCGCAATGTTAATTCCATGAGAACAAAATTCTTACGTTGCAAACCTCATCTGTTGTGTATTCCTTCAATCATGAACTTTGCTTAGGTAGAGTATATTAGGTACAACTTCGATTATGATTGGCTAAACCGACACGGCTAGCGTCATTATTTGTCGAGATATGACGTCGTTTATGGCGGTACCTTACTTATTTCTGACGCCTGTAGCTCTGAAATTACACTCTTTTCTATATTCCTTTAAAGGAAGTTTTTCTTGGTTTGATGAGAACTTTTCTTCTGACCTCCTCCTCAAGCGAAAAATTACACACACAACCTAGATTGGAAATCTTGGGAAAATTCCTGCATCCTTCAGACGTGATGAGTATAGTTATAAAAATCTAGGACATCACATTTGAAATATGTTATCTTACTCCCAAGATTTCCAATCTAGGATGAGTGTTCCATTTTTCGCATCCGAATTAAAGCAATGGGCACATTAAACGGCCTATAAAGCACTAAGCGCTGAGAGAGCACTTGAATCTTATTGGTTTGCCTATAGGTAGCAACCAATGCGATAAAAATGCTCTCTCAGCGCTTATTGCTACCTTAGTCCGTTGAATGCGCCCATCGTTTCAAATTGTAACTGCAGATGTCACTCGAATTTGGAAACAGCAGGGAATGCACCATCATACCCTTGTCGGAGCACGGGACGACTGTTAGAACATAGGATGAAGTTTTGTTTATTCGTTTAATTATTCTTATGTTGATTTCTTCAATTTTCCGTTATTGACTAATTATCACCTCGATGTTAGTTATTGAAATCTATAATTCAAGAATATGATTTCAAAACTTGATCTGTCCATTTCTGTGTTGTTTTTTTTAATAGCGTTTAATCCGTACTTCAGGCAATCGCTTTTTCTTTATAACTGCTGGTGATTGCAAACCTTGCACTGTGCCGTGTTATAGATCGTGAATTTGTATGTAATATTCAATTACCTCTATCTAAAAGCAATACTGGACTGACTGACCGCTGCCATTGAAAATTTCATGAATACATGACGCTAGAGAGCCGAGAGGACACTTCATTTCGTTTGTCCACTTCCAGTCTAAACCAATACGGACCAACTTTTCGGTGCTAACTCAGTGTTTTACGCTTGATATCGCTGTGCGGTCCGTTTTTAATTTATATCTTAATTCTTGCAAAAAAACGTAAATATTATTTGGATTATTTTCTATTATATGCAGAGTACCATATACTATTATATGAATAACTAAGGAATTATCATTTACGTAGAAAAACTGGCCGTACAGCGATAAGAGCGTAGGCCTATAAAACTGAGTTAAAACTGAATATTTGGTCCATATTGGTTTAGACTGAAAGTGGACAATCGAGTTTAAATACTTACTGCGGCGTCTATCTTTCGACATTAAGCAGTCACTCCAGTATCGCTACGTAGGGCTCTATGGTAATACCTGGCAGTGAGAACTCGGTAGTTTTGCTACATTATTTTCTCTATTTCTGAAAATGTTTGAAAATGGACTGAGCGAGTTTCGGAATCATACTCTTCAATTGATATCGTAGTTTTTTACCATAGAGTTATAAATAGAATAGAGAAAGCTTTCATGACGTCACATGAAGCCAAATTTACGGTTCAACGGCAGCCATATTGTGTGACCCATTTGAGTTCCTCTATAGTGAGTAGGGATGTCAACCGGCTCGGCTCGAGCCGAGCCGA
The DNA here is from genome assembly GCA_022664845.1 of Lepisma saccharinum. Taxonomy (NCBI): domain Eukaryota; kingdom Metazoa; phylum Arthropoda; class Insecta; order Zygentoma; family Lepismatidae; genus Lepisma; species Lepisma saccharinum. Next base: position 7,721 of record JAGDQP010031230.1, read on the forward strand.
AGTGAGCTCGGCTCAATATGAGTGAGCCACGGCTCGGCTCGGTGTGAGCCGCGGCTCGGTTCGGCTCAGCTCGCTGTGAGCCCCGGCTCGGCTCGGTTCGGCTCGCTGTGAGCCTCGGCTCGGTTCGGCTCGGCTCGCTGTGAGCCGCGGCTCGGTTCGGCTCAGCTCAGTGCGAGCCTCGGCTCAGGATGGCTCGAGCCGATCGAGCCATGAGCCGAGCCGAGCGAGCCGTTGACATCCCTATTAGTGAGTACTGTGGGTCAGCCGGTGACCTCTTTGAAACGCATATTTCTGTCGTGTAACTACAATCTACAGCACAACGTATCTGGGACACAAGCACTTTACATTTGTCAATCCGCTACGAAACAGCGATAATTATTTTGGAGGTTTAATCTGACATGCGCGCTTCCCATAACATATAATGAGAAGGCATCATATTGTCGCGGGGAGAATCATATTTACTTAAGGGGGCACCTTTACAAATACAAAGAACAGGGATATAATGGAAGGGTATACTCTGATATACGCGTATACTCACCTAAAATTTATGAAATACGTAGGTGTATGGGATAATAAATGAAATGTTTCGTTATAACGAAAGAAGCGTACCCACCTAAAAATTTAGCATTACATCCCTGCCAAAGAGTATTCGTGTTTATCCAAAATAGTCGAACGTTTATTCAAGCAAAGTTTAGTGCATAGTGTACCTGAAATCGTCCAGTTTGTCTGCTCGATCCCTTTCCTTTTTTAAGTACTTATATAGAAATAGTTCAAAACGGGTATTTTATTTTTATACCAACCGATTAATTAACGGTGGCCATTTTTGTATTGCGGCGCATTCCAAAATTTGTATTAGTAGATGCTTACGGAATATGTAATACTTGCGGACTGGTTTTTTATAGGATATTCAAACAAAAGCCATTCCTTCCAATAAGATCTGCTTGATAATTTTAGTCTTCTGAATGAAAAATCTTGAAACTTAATCCAATTAGTCAAAATGATATCCAAATGTGGTTGTCGAAATTGAAACAATTTCGTTTTTCATGGCTCTTTTTCGCCCGGAATGGTTTGAATATTAAAGTTGATTTCTTGCACGCTATTACATATTAAAGTGTATTGAAAATATACAGTATATGATACATACTTCCATGATATTTTATGAATTAATGAAAACACACAAAAAAAAATGTATTTTATGCATATTGAAGGCGCAGTAGGTCTAGTGGGACAAAATATAAAAATCTATATTTTGTTTCGCATGTTATACATTTATGTCAGGAGAAACTGCGGTACAATTTTGAACGTTAATGATATGTTTCAATTAAGTTACAAATTTCGAAATTGTTGATGAATGATACTCGTGCACAATTTGGTAGGAACCTTGAAGATCCGTATCTCTGATGGGAGATTAGATAAAAATATATTTTTCAATCTTTTATACACTTATGTCAGGAGCAACTACAGCAGAAATTTCAACTTTGATATTTGAGTTTGAAGGGAGTTACCGATTTGCAAATTGGGGATGAATAATGGTCGTGTGTGCTTTGGTAACTCGTATAAAAATGGCTGTTAAAAGAAATATTCTTGATTACCACAGAATTGTGAAGAAACTTTTACTGTTGTAATGATAATTGACATGCTTAAGTAATAAGAGATGCAGACAGCTGTATAAGCGCTTCACACACACATAGCAAGGTGGCAACGTTTTCCAAAAGGCATGGTTACCCAATGGGATGAAAAAAGACAAAGTGGAAATGCGGAGCAGCCATGTTGCCAACTGAACACTAGATGTACATAAAAAAAGCTTTCTTACAATGAAATTTCAGGGTCTATTTCACGTATTCGTATCTTTCTTTCGCACTCTGGTGGTAATATAACGTTTCACAAAGCATGCACGAACATTATTCACACCCCAACTTGCAAATTTGTAACTTCCTTGAAATTCAAATACAAAAGTTGAAATGTCTACCAGTCTCTCCTGAAGTGTCTAACGTGTAAAAAAAAGGAAATTTTATTTATCGACTGGTGTCCCATCACAGATAAGGGTGTGCAATATTCATACCGTCGCGCGCACGAGAATTATTCACCCCAATACCACCAAATTTGTAACTCATTTCAAATTCAAATATTAAAGTTTAAATTTTTACTGTAGTTTCTCCTGACATAAATATATAACGTCTGGAAAAAATAATTTCTTCCACCATTCTTCCATTTTTATATTTTCTTCCTTCCAGAGATATCGGGCCTCCAATATGCATAAAATACTATTTTTTGGATTTAAAAAAAATCATAAAATATTAAGGAAGCATAACTTTGAACATGGTAATAGTGCACAAAAAATCAAATTTGATATATTAAAGCCCTTCAGGGCGAAAATGTGCCCTGAAAACCGGGATTGTTTTCATTTCAAGAAGCATATTTGGATACCATTTTGACCAGTTCGATTACGTATTAGGGTTTTCATGCAGAGGAGTAAAATTATCAAGCGGATTTTAAAGGAAAAAATGGTATTTGTTTCAATGTTCTATGATAACCCTGTTCACAAACATTACATTTTCTGTAAACGTTTGCTAACAAAAATTTTGGCATGCGCAACAATACAAAAATGGCCATTAATTAATAGATTTGTGTAAAAAAAATAATTCTTGTTTAGAACTATTCTTATATAAGAGATCGAAATATAGAAAAAAAATTGAAAGGGGTCGAGTAACCAAGCTGGGTTATTTCAGATGGATTGACCTACAGATATCGTGTAGCAAATGCCTGAAACTTATTATATCTAGTGTATTATTCCAATTTTTGTTTGATGGGGATACACACACTATTTGGGGGGCACGGGCCCCTGTGCCCCCCGTGGCTACACCCTTGTATCCATCGAGCTCTACATAGCGATACTGGAGTGGATACTTAGTGTTGAAAGATAGACGCCAAGGCAAATATTTAAACTCGATTGTCCACATCCAGTCTAAACCAATATTTTGCTGACTGCTGCCGTTGACAATTTCATGAATACATGAAGCCAGAGAGCGGAGAGGACATTAATCTCGTTCGTCTACTTCCAGTCTGAACCAATCTGGACAAAATTTTCAGTTCTAACTCAGTTTTATAAGCTTCATCTTGTTTTATTTAAGTCTTAATTCCTGAGTTATTCATATAATAGTATACTCTGCATGTAATAGAAAATACTGCAGATAATATTTACTTTTTTTTTTCAAGAATTAAGACATAAATGAAAAAACGATTTGCACAGCGTTATCAAAACTGAGTTAATTAACTGAGGCAATTTTGGGAGGAAACCGGAGAACCACTAGAAAATTTGTACACTACAGAGTCCACATGGAACCAGCCGGGAACGAACTGAGGAACTCATGGACCGGTGGTGAGCGTTCTACTACTGAACCACCCCGGCCCCTACATTTTTAAAATTTTATATCTTATTCCAGGCAACATAATCTCGGGTGATACTACTTAAAGCTAAATTCCTGCTGTGTCTATTTCAGCACAGAAGTTGAATTTTACACTTCGCATGAAAAAAATTGCGACAGCGAACGCCGTGTAGCTAGGCAACCCAAATGGCACCTTCTTATCCTATAATCGTGTCCGGTAAACAGACCCCCTCTTTCTCCTTCCTTCGTCTCGTCCATACTAAAATCAGCAAAAAGCATGAGCACGTTTTGTTTTTTCAAAATAGACATGTATTAGTATCGATAAAATGAAAGAACAAAAGCGAGACGAATCAATATACATAAGTCGATGGAGGGAGAAATTGAAACATACAATGAAACATTTAAACCAATGGATGTCTGTTACACAGAGGCAGAGAAATGAGAGAGAGAGAGAGAGATGAAGAAGAAGAAGAAGAAGAAGAAGTAAGGATAAAAGTATGGAATATAAACTTAGTAAAAAAGATTAAGTTCAGTTCCCACAAATCTAACAGCAAGATAAAAGTGACTTTTGGATTTTATATGTGTTCAAAACTATTCGAATATAGAGACGGGTCCTTCAAAAATTCATTAAGTCATCACTTTCAAAATGGCGACCAAACTTGGTGGTCAGATTAAATAATCATGATATCCAGTGAAACTGCAGAGTTTTGAGACACATATAGGATAATGTCAAAAGTGTAACATACACGTGTAACATGCTTTGTTTGCACGGGGCTCGGTTGCAAATTCGGTGGGAATCATTGAACGTACTGGTTTGGAATACATTGTAATCAGGGATTTCGCCAGGAGTTTCAGATTGGAGGGGGTGTAAAGTCAAAATTACTAGGTTGTAGGTAGTTGTGCACTCTGTCTATCAACTTTTGACCATAAAAATGTTAACGTTGGGGTAGTTTCGAGGATTTGGGGTTGACACCCTCAACAGTGGCCAGGGTCTAGCGGAATCACTGATTGTAACAAACCCAGTAGATACAGTAAGCCATACCTTCTATTCCAGACTACTAATGCAAATTGAACATAAAAAGAAAATGAATGAATGATAATCTTTCTGCTTAGTTTCTATCAGAAAGAGCCAAGATTATAAATCCTTCTCTGTATGAAAACGAAAAGTTACAAATGTTCAAAAGCAAAATTAACATGTTCCTTATAGGCATAGTAAACCTTACATTTTCCATATTTCAAATGTGAAAAAAGGAACACATGTAAGGTTGATTAGTTAGAGGATGGAAAAGCATTTGATGCCAAACTAATATAAAAAGAATTGTTCTCTTGAAATGGCCAAAAACGGGGCCATTTTCTACTCATGTCTTAAAATTTATCTGTTCTGGACATGCCACTATATATTCCACCTATTGCGAATATGACGTTCTAATAATTACAACACTAATGAAGTAGTCTTTATAACAATTCGCACAGATAGAATGAACACGGCAAAGCTGAAAGTGGCACTGGCTGTCGGGGGATGCTTGTCAAGTTTTGGACTGTGTCGCCGGGTGTAAAATTCGAACGCATTCGGACGCGGTGGTTCGATTTAGATCTGATCACCCGGAGGATGAAGGAGATATTTTAATTATTTCATTGCGTTTGAACAGTGTTTCTTTCAGGGGTGAGTAGGATCCGATATGTTACCCCGGGAACACGAAAAATTCGACACCAAAATTCCCAGTTAAATAGATTTTCCAGACAGGGTCAATCGGGTTACCGGGTCACTTATGTTTGAGTCAGGCCCTAATACCGGATCATCGAAAGTGGCCCGGATTTGGCTCTGGAACACGCAAAAATAGAGACAGTATGTGTGTAACGTAAGAGAAAAAATAAAGATGAATAGGGAGAGGGAGAAGATGAAGAAGAGAAAGAAGCAACAAAGACACGATAACAATTCATCAACAAAGAGAGGAAGAGAGAGAGAGACCAATGCAAAACATGAAAATTATATTATCATTATGCTAAAAAACACACACTGTTAACTCTGATGCTCGCTAGGGATACTTCGTAAGTTCTCCAGCGGAAGATGAAGATCTTTTTGAATACTTCAGTTTATGCGAAAAAGAAATTGGCTGGCAGAGAATCGAACTCAGGTTTTCAAATTAGAAGTCCAGCACTCCACAGGCGACTTTATCCAAAACGTGCTTAACAAATGCTATAGTGTTTCTTTCTTAGAATAATAACATGAAAAGTCGATCCTTCAGATCAATGACGTGTCCTAGTAACCCCTTGAGTCTTGACTTGGACTTTCCCAACCAACATTCGTAAATCGTCTTCCTCTCTATAGCGACTCAGGTGATTCATTCCACAGTCGGAAATATTCTCCGTTTTGTATGAGAAATGATGATTAGATTATTCATGATTGCTTTGTAAAAAAATCTTTAGCTTAAACAGGATTTGAACCTATGTTGACTTGCTATCGTACTGAAATGTCCAACGCGTTTCCCCTACTCCATCTTCCCAACCAAATATAGAAGCCATGAATTATGAAGTTCAAGTGCGAGGAAAATGTAACATTGAGCGTATGTATTACATTTTGTCTGTATGTATTGTGTGGTAAGTAAACACATGTGTATGCATGTCCTTTTTGTCATATCGAATTATGAAATGAATATATTATGGCAGTTTTAGGAACATTCAGTTTATGGTAAGTATTGCCACATTAAGATACGATCATTTATTGTCTTTTATTTTAGGACGTGTCTAGAGCAACGACGGTCTTCCGTCGTTGCTTAAAGCTATTAACCTCGAAGGTTAATTTGCCAGAGCAACGACGGGACGGGACGGCAAAAAAACTTTGCGTAAACAGAATTTTTGAGTAAACAGTACTTTTGAGTTTGCCCACTGCTATACCTATATAAACATGCGAATATTGCTTTTGAAGATTTGTAACCTTTCATTTTGATACAGTTTAGAATTCTAATCTTGGCTCTTTCTGATAGAAATTAATCAGAAAAATTATCATCCATTCATTTTCTTTGTATATTCAATTTGCATAGTCTGGAATGGAAGGGATGGCCCACGGTATCTGCTGGGTTTGTTACAATCAGTGATTCCGCCAGACCCCGGCTCTTAAGGGGGGGGGTCAGGCCCAATTCCTCGAAAGCATCCACAACTTTAACTTTATTTTCACGGTCAAAAGTTGACAGAAACATTGTAAAGCTACCTAACCCTCCCAAGTTTCACTTTACACACCCTAATCTGAAAATCCTGACGGGATGCATTATTACAATGTATTCCGAACCAGTACGTTCAAAGAGCCCCACCGAATTTGCAACCGAACCACACACAAACAAAGTATGTGTGTTACACTTTTGACATTATCCTAAATGTGTATCCACTGGAAATCATGAGTATTTAATCTGACCATAAACTTTGGTCGCAATATTGAAAGTGACTAAATGAATTTTCAAGCGCCCTTTATATATTCGTATAGTGCTGAAAAAATATAAAATCTAAAACTCACTTCTATCTTGCTGTTAGATTTGTGAGCATTGCACTTTATAATGTTAGGTTCATTTTTACTACATTTAAATTCCATATTTTTATCTGTACTCCCTCTTCTTCTTTTCTCCCCTTCTCTCTTTCTCTCTCTCTCTCTCTCTCTCTCTCTCTCTCTCTCACACACACACACACACACACACACACTTCTCTGCCTTTGCCTAAAGGCATCCATCGGTTTTAATTTTTCATTGTGTGTGTTTAATTAAATTTCTCCCTCCGTCAACTTACGTATATTGTTTCGTTTCGCTTTTATTATTTCATTTTATCGATACTAATACATGTATATTTTTAAAAACAAAACGTGCCCATGATGTTTGCTGATTTTAGTGTGAGTGTGACGAAGGAAGGAGAAAGAGGGGGTCTGTTTACCAGTCACGATTATGGGATAAGAAGGTGCCATTTGGTTTGCCTAGCTGCACGGCGTTCGCTGTAGCAATTTTTTTGATGCGAAGTGTACAAAAGTAAATTTCAGAACAAAAGTTACAAACTCTTGCCAGTAAAGTGTTCGATGTTATAATCACATGGGATTGCCAGATTTATTCAAGAAATCGAATACATAATAACCTGTTGCGTACACTTATAATTTAACTACGAATTTGTACAGAATCAAGCTTTGATTGAATCTAGATATTCTTTTCCTTTATTTATTTCAACACAATTATCAATGTCTTAAGGTACCATTTGTTTCTGTGTTAGTCATTTATTCTTGATTGTTTCAGCAAGAATACTCTTATTATTGGGTTTCTTCGAAGACTGTAAATATTTTCTTATCTATTTCTTGCTCACTTATATTTTGTTTTGTATTGTTTGTAGTTCTACAATTTGAATCTTCATGAAGATACCCAATGTTGGTTTCTATTAATGGTAAACTTTCAAATCAACTCAATGCAATGATTCAAAAGCAAAGTTTAAAAGAAGGTTTCCCTTCTTAATTATATCAAGTTACTTCTTCTTTGTTGTAGACTTTTGATCACTTCAATCACATCGTCTTTTTTCCTTATGAGATATAACATGTTTACTAATAATGAAACGAACTAGAAATGTCTTAACCATTTTTCTTTTTAAATCTATTCATTTATGATTTAAAGATTTTGATGTCTATATACATATTATTTTTTTACCGAAGAAAACAGTGAAGCTGGAAGAGGGGAACAGCTGACCATACGTTTCATTTATGGGCAGAAAGATGAATTTTGTAGAACAGAAGCATTGTTTGCTTCCAATTTCAGTTTGTTAGGGGTGATTTAGGTTAAATTTTACAGATTAATTGTAGACTGACATCAAATAATAAAATGTAATGAAAATAGTAATTGATTAACACAAAAGAACAACATTTGTTTGATGTTTTTCAACAAATAAAATAATTTATTAAGGCTCATTAAAATTGGGTTTTCCCTCCTTTTTCGTTTTACGTCAATTATTCAAATTTCAGTAGAGGAAAACAGAAATTAATTTTCACGGACCAAAGTTCGTTTCATCCTTCAAGAATGAGTATAATTAGTATTTATGAAATGCTAGTAGTAACTGCAGGATTGTGTGCAGACACTTTTGGGACATTATTCTGTCCCAAAAGTGTATGCACACAATCCTGAGTTTACTATTAATTTCTTGTTAAAACTAATTGTACTCAATATTGAAGGAAGAAACGAACTTTGGTCCGTGAAAATTAATTTCTGTTTACCTCTACTGAAATTTGAATAATTGACGTAAAACGAAAAAAGCGAGAAAACCTACTTGGATTGACCCTTAACATTTATAAATAAAAGTGTAGGCCTTATATCACTCAAACTTAGAATGATACGTGGTTTATGGAGGGTCCGTCAACTAGGAGAGCAGAATCGTCAAATTAAGATTTTAACTAGTGCATAATTTTGTACGTCTTTCAAAAAATTTTGTACACACCTAGTTTCTCAGAAATTCGACTTTCAAATATAGCACTCCAAATTGACGCTGGAGTGCGGAATCGTCAAATTGGAATTTTAACAAGTGAATAATTTTGTACATTTTTTTTTACACCTTTATGTTGTTGCACTATGTGGAACGATGAACTTACAGTTAGAAGCTGCAAGTTACATTCAAATAATGGTCACGTGTCAAAAATTACTGGAAAGCAAAAGAATAATACGAATACTGAGGACTAGCAGAAGATTGCCGATGCCCATGAAGATGAGAGACACGAGTCAACTTCTTAGCAAACTAGCAGCAAAGATGCCAATAGAATGGATAATAATGATACGTCCAAATCACATAACGAAATATGTCCTGAATGTGAAGTTTTGAAACCAACGAAAGAGGAAGATAGATGCATTTATTGCAACGTACAAGTATATAGAATAAAAGAATGTTCGATTTCCATTAAGAATGAGACAGGTATATTACTTGCTTGTATTTCTTGCTTTAAACTTACACCGGAAGAGAAACAAGAAAAGGTAGGTGAGCAAGAATGTGAGAATAAGAAAGGACAGAGCGACAGAAAGAGAAAGAAAAGGGCTCGATCGTCATATTTAGAGAAAAATATGGAGTGGACTGTAATTGACCCAAGAACGAATGCGGTACCAATATCAATTTTAGAAAACGGTAATAAACTCAAGTGTAGAAAAGTTCGAAATAGTGTTATGTTTATAACAACACTTGCGCTTTCGATGCACTAGCCCAAATATTTAGTGTAGGATACTGTGACAGTAATAACTACAAGGTCTTTATTGATAACCAGGAAAACAAATGGGAAATAGCAAACATAATAAAACAAATGAGTACAATGAATATTACCTCGCATACCTACCAGAAACGGGCTGAATTTCTTAGTTCTCATTTCAAGAACAACCAGAAACTTGCCTCAATGGTTACAGTAAATTGCAAAAGTAATATAAGTCACATGACGACAATAATGACACAGCAGTTTCCGACAATAACTGAAACCACAACATGTTCATCACCTTCATGTCGAGCTCCAGTGAGAGAAATAAAACTGTCAATTATAGTCATCAATAAACCTGCTTCTAATTTAACAAGAAAGTATCAAAAAGCCATCTCAGATTTTCTGAATAAACGAAGAGCTACCCGCTGTTTTGCAAACAATGCCAAAAACATGCATTCAGACGCTCAATGTGATATTGGACCCAAATCTGTCTGCGAACCCCTTATGCAGTGGATCAAGAACTTTCAAAAGAAATATTGTTGGACCTCATTTGTTACTTGGAATAGTTGAAAAATCCCCCAAAATGTTAATTGAATGCAAAATCCAACTTAAAGAAATCCCTCTACAAGTTGAAGTGGCCGGATCCGAATTTCATCTTCGTGGTGCAATTGGATTTACTGAACCAAAAGTGAAAGATGTCCGCAGTGCGAGACACTATCAAGCCTATGCCTATAGACCCAACGGGCGGTGGGAACTATATGATAATCTATTACATTCAAAATGATTGTACAGGAAACGAAGTTATAAAATGTCATCTAATTGTGTACACCAGATAAAATATGAAGACAACAAAAATAAACCATATAAGTAAATCAAAATAAATCAGGCTTTTGAATGAAACATCTCCATCTGTGTCGTATTCTTTCTCAAGAATAAAGTATAATAAGGAAACTTTTTTCCCTTTCCTCTCTGCTACTGACAAAGATATAGATTAAACTACATATGAGAAGTAACAGAAATGTATAAAAGTATGTCACATTAGACGTCTTCAGAAACGTCAAGCTAAATAAGAAAATCGAGGGATGAAAAATACATGTTAAAGAAGTATTACTATTCCTTACCTATTGTATCCAAAAAGTTTGTAGTGATCTAAAGTAGTCTAACTATATTAATATTTTTGCAAAAACAGTTGAAAAATGCTAAGGCTTAAGGAAACCGACCGCGGTAGACGCCTGATGTCCAATCCATACGTTCACGTCGTGGGGCCTGTTAGTACCCAAGCAACTGCTTGGCGAACGAACATGGATGGGCCGCTCACCAACCCCCATTAGCTGATAGCGTGATGAGTCAAATGTCCGCACCCCTCCTTTCTTTACACATGATGGTACAAGTAAGGAAACAGCCTCGGAGGACCTCATTACCCGGAGGACGGAATGCAGCTGGCAACGGCAGCGGTCAGTCCTGCAGGAAGTCAGAGGGTCAAAATGCCCTGGTTTGGACTGTAGACTGCCAGGACACCGACACGACAACTCGAACGGACCTGTACGTGGCGACTCTCAACTGTCAGTCACTTGCAGGAGAGGACAAATTAGAAGAATTGCAGAATGAACTTAAGAGGATTAAGTGGGACATCATAGGACTATCAGAAGTGTGGAGGAAGAATGAAGAACAGTTGGAACTACCGTCGGGGCACACGTTCTACTTTAAAGGAACAGAAAATGGAAAACCGACAGGCGTTGGCTTTATAATTAATAAAGACCTGAAATCACAGATTACAGAAATTGAAGGAATTTCTGATAGAATCGCAATAAAGATAAACGACAGATACAGTATGGAAATTATACAAGTGTAAGCTCCAACAACCTCACATCCGGAGGAGGAAATCGAAGACCTATACGAGTAGATTTTGGATAGTAGCAAATCGCATTACAAAATTTTAATGGAAGACTTCAATGCGAAAGTAGGAGCCAAGTAGAGCAGTGACACGAAAGTGGGAAACTTTGGATTTGGCAAAAGAAACAAGAGAGGAGAGAAGTTAGTGAAATTCTCAGAAGCCAATAGACAGTTCATTTCCAATACATTTTTCAAGAAACCGCCCCAGAGGAAGTGGACATGGAAAGGCCCAAATGGGACCAAAAACGAAATAGACTACATTCTATCGAATAACACGGCAATTCTGCAAGACGTGTCTGTTCTGAACAGTTTCAAAGTCTCGAGTGATCATAGGATGGTGAGATGTAAGCTGAAACTAAATACTAGACTAGAGAGAAAGAAGCTTATCAGAGGAAAACCGTCAGTTTTAGATCTGGAATATCTGGGAAAACACAGACAAACATTCCAGATAGAACTAAGCAACAGATTCAGCACCTTGAAAGAGTTAGAGGATGAAGAAGACATCGATAGCAGAAATAAAATACTGACTGAGATAATAAGAGAAACAGCCAAGGAGAAAGCAGGTACCAGAAAGAAAAAAGAGAGCAAAATCTCAGAAGAAACTAAACTCTTGATGAAGAAAAGAAGGGAAATGAAAGAAGTGGAAAATTACATAAAAAGGATTGAATACATAGAACTAAATAAAACCATAAGGAAAAAAATAAGAGAGGATGTACGAAGATATAAATACAATCGAGGAGAACAAGAGCCTGAAGAAAACCAAACAGCAGCTCATGATAGGGAAAAAGCAAATAATTGCAGTTAAGAGACCAGACGGGACCGTAACACGAAATAAGGAAGAAATTATAAACATATTTAAAAATTTCTACACAGAATTGTACTACTCCGAAGAAGAGCTAGGAAATGAAGACTCAGAAGAAAATGATGTAGATATCCCAGATGTAATGGAAGAAGAAGTGGATAAAGTACTTCGAGGAATGAAGAACGAAAAGTCGTCAGGAGAAGATGGACTCACAGCAGAGATGTTTAAATGGGGAGGTGAAAACATAAAAGAGGAACTTGCGAATTTATTATCAATGTGCCTGAGGAAGAGACAAATACCCAGAAGTTGGAATAAGGCTGTTCTAATTTTGTTGTATAAGAAAGGCGACAAAGAACGCGTGGAAAACTATAGACCAATTAGTTTACTGTCAGTTCTATACAAAATGTACACCAAAGTAATTTTGAATCGTATTGAACAGGACTTGGATTTTAACCAGGGAAGGGAACAAGCCGGATTTCGTCGTGGATTTAGCACAATGGACCACATACAAACATTGAATGAAGTTATGGAAAGGACTAATGAATATGAACTTCCACTATGTTTGGGATTCATAGATTTCGAAAAACCTTTCGATTCGATCTCCTTGTCAGCAGTATATAAATCACTTGAAGATCAAGGCATCGAAAATACGAGCGTACATCAAGCTACTACGAAACATTTATTCGACTGCAATATCTGTCATTAGACTACATCAAGAAAGTGAAAAATTTAAAGTTGGAAAGGGGTAAGGCAAGGAGATTCAATTTCCCCAAAACTGTTTTGTGCGGTCCTGGAGAGAGTGTTCCAAAATTTAAACTGGGATGAAGTTGGAATTAAAATTAATGGCGAATATCTTCGTCATCTACGGTTTGCTGATGATATAGTCCTGTTTGCTTCAAATGCGGAAGAACTACAAACCAGAATGGAAGAACTGAATAATGAGATTTCGAAAATAGGTCTTAAAATGAATTTAAGTAAAACAAAGGTCATATACAATCAATATGCTGGAAAAAGGGAAATAAGAATTAGCGGAGAGACAATAGGCATAGTTGATGAGTATGTTTACCTAGGCCAGCTCAAAACATCGAATGTCAAGTTGACTGATGAAATAAACAGAAGATGTAAAGTGGCGTGGAGTTCGTTTGAAAGACTACACTTTATTTTCAAAAGCGAACTACCAATGTGTCTGAAGCGTAAAGCTTATAATCAATGTGTCTTACCTGTGATGATGTACGGCTATGAAACTTGGACATTGAATGCGCAAACGACTCAAAGATTGAGAGTCACACAAAGAGCAATGGAGATATGCATGCTAGGAATAACCAGGAGAGACAGGAAGAGAAATGAATGGATTCGCGCACAAACAAAGGTACAGGATGTAATCAAGACTGCGAAGTAGCTGAAGTGGAAATGGGCTGGTCACATAGCTAGAGGAACAGATAGAAGGTGGACGACAAATGTACTACATTGGATTCCCAGAGAAGAAAAAACGACCGAGACCACGTCCAAATATAAGATTTGTAAATTAAATCAAGCGCTTGTCAGGAGCTACATGGATAAGGATAGCAGCAGACCGAGATATGTGGAAAGAAAAAGGGAAGGCCTTCATCCAGCAGTGGATAGAAAACGGCTGAATATGATATATACAGATGCTTATCAGAATAATGGAGACACCTGAACGAAAGTGCAACTTACCAGATTAATATGGTGTCGGGCCATCTTTCGCCTTCAGAACAGCCTTGATGCGACGTGGGATGGAGGCATAGAGGTCGTGAATGGTAGCAAGTGGAATTATACACCATTCCTCGTGCAGGGCATCGGCCAGTTCTGTGAGAGAGGATGGAGGTGGAAATCGTCGCCGGAGTCGTGTTTCCAAGATGGACCACAGATGTTCAATTATGTTGAGATCTGGGGATTGGGCGGGCCAGGGGAGGTGTTGAACTTCATCCCGATGTTCCTCAAACCACGCTGCAACAACTCCAGCTGTGTGAATGGGTGCATTATCATCCTGGAATATGGCGTCATTGTCCGGGAACAACATCCGGACCATAGGATGCAAGTGGTCTCCTAAAATTGCGA
>JAGDQP010031231.1:0-22064 GCA_022664845.1 Lepisma saccharinum
ATGCATTTAAAGAAGAGCGCACTGAATGCTTTCGCGCCGTGTACAAATGTACGGAAAGCGAAACATTAGAATGTTTGGATTTTACTTCCTTAAACTCCTGGGTCATGGCTACAAAACCACTACCACTTGGTCTCGTAACAGTCCATCAGGGGACAAACATACCAGATCCAAGTCAAGTCCATGGTCTTGTACTTTGTAAGATTTTACCACGTAATGAACTAGCCATTCCACCTTCACCGTTTAATGCGCATAATAGACTATTATTTGGTATTTGTTGAACTTGTATGGAGGAATTACACACAGGGAATTGTACACATACAGACGAGCAAAGTGGCATCAAAGGTGTTTTTGTACGTCACAGCTCCATGCCTCCTTAGAAAAAGCCTATGTCATTCTCCATACTTATGAAATCTGGGAAATGCAAATGACAGCAGGTTTGTTCAAATCCTTTATAAATACGTTTCTAAAAATTAAACAAGAATCCTTTGGCTTTCCCAAGAACTGTCCGAGTGAAAAAGATAGATGGATGGCAGTATATTATTGATTATTCTAAGCATGAAAGCATTGATCTCGAATATGATAAAATCCAGAAAAATGAGGGATTAGGATACATTTCTAAATATTTTTAAATTCATTATTCGGTAAGTGGAGACAAAAATGAGACCTTCAAAAACAAAAGGTGTGAGCACAACACAAGAATTTAATGAAATTGCATATTTTTCACATTTGGAAATAACGCATGTTCATCTTATAGGCAATAAACTTCTTGTCTCATCTCGTGATTTTGAAAATGAAAACATACCTTATGCATTCAGCAATGTCGTCATTGCTGCTTTTATTTCATCATGGGCAAGACTGCGTTTGTATGAGGCCATGAGTACTGTTGGTATTGAACGTCTTTTGAATTGCGATACTGATAGTATTATATATGTTAGACGTCACGATGAATTACCTTTACTACCTATAAGTAATTATATTGGTCAACTAAAAATGAGACTCCCCAGGTTGAAAAATACAAATGTTTATTGGAATAGGGCCGAAGCATTACAGAAATAGCTGCAGGTGAAAATGAACATGTCAATAAAGTTCGAGGAATCACCTTGAATGTACGAACGTGTAAGGATATAACTTTTCAACGTATATATGATTTAGTGGCACAAATGTATGAAAGCAAACAAATCTTTACTCGAAATCATATTCTTAGAAAACCAGACTGTCGCGTCGTGTTTAAAGCACAAACAAAAATAGATCCTGTCGATCATCATCACAAGCGTCGCAGATTAAATTCGACAGAATAACAGCTTCATGAGGGTTTCGTAGTTGTTAAACGAAAATAAAATGTAAGTTTTAAATCTGTTCTGTATGAAGATATACACAAACTATTTCACAAGTACTTAAAGTTTTGTTTTGTAATCACATATAACTGACTCGTATTACTTTTATTTGAAACATTTGACAAACAAATGATAATGCAACTCATAAAAAAGATTGTACTCAAATTCACAAGATACATTTTTCTATATAGAATGAAACAATGATTTATAAAACCTAACACAACTTTTGCAAATATTGTAATCTAACATGTAAAATACATTATTCTTTTTGTACAAAGTTTACTTTGCTATTTTGATTTCATTTTATTTGGAACAAGAAACAGTTTTATACAAATTAGTGTAGTCTACATTGCATGATGAAAATGAGAATATTAAGAATTAAAGAACGAAATGATACAAACTACTGTCGTCAAATTTTTTGAATACTGTAAAACTTATTTGTTAAACAAAATTACTGAAGCTGTAATGAACTTTACTTACAAAACAGATTGAACATTGTATTAAGAATAATGACAACAAGTTGGGATACCAAATTGTAGAATGTATATGAATAAAAATGCAATGATGCACAATAAAAATGTTTCTTCAATGCAATCATTAAGTTTTCTATTTCGAAATCCTTAACGACTGCAGTTAAAACATCCATCATTCCAGTTGTTCTTCAGCCACAAGAGTATGCACAGTTTCTCCAAGTAGTTCTCCTTTAATATTATTACTTTTATATATACGTCCAAAACCTTTTCTATTGTAATGTCTTTATCTGGATGAGTTTGTATAAATGTTTCGTAAATTTCATTATAGGTAGTAAAGTCAGCTAACATTTGTACAACTTTTTCTTTCAACAATTCGTGATCCAGGTTACTATATTCATCGTCTTTACTTTCTGTAGCAATAAAATAAACGCAGTGTAAACATGATCGAGGAAAACTTGAGATCCATTGCCTTATACTGCTGAAAATACAAACAGGACTAACTTCCAAAGTGGAACAATTGCACATAGCCATCGTTAGAGGTTTCAACATCAACTAGGTTGGACTCCAGTCATTTCGTATCTTTATAGAGTACTGTAACCCATCAGAATATGTTTGTCATTTTAGTCATTCAATTTATGTATCCAATAAAATCATTGCAAAGACAAGTGCCTTAAAGCAAATGTTGACAACTCAAATACCAAAAAAGTTCCATGAATGACGTATTTATTTAATTCATCTGCATTGACAGCCCTATCCAACCTTGAATAACTTCAGTACAGTCAACAAATGCTATATTTGACCCAAACAAATGTCTTAATTATTAAATTAATCCAAATTCCAAGCAGTTCCGATGACAAAATGACTATTCCCCTTGTCATTACAATGCTATTTTACTAATCTTCGATCTAAAATATCATAACTATGCAATATCATTATTAAATTATTCCAAGCTTGCAATATTTTATATCAATAAAATGTATGACACGTCATTGCCCTCAAGACACATTCGACTGATTCTATGAAAACTTGGTTCAATTATTGTCCGTTCCCATCTGCATGCTAAAGTTTCATTTGCGGAGTATATTAAACTGTTGTAGCATTTTTTGTGTACGACAAGTGTATTTTTAGATAACCCTATATTTAATAAGCTATGACATTACATATCCGAGTACTGTGTTCATTTATTCATGTTTGATTTTATTTCATTTATATCTGGATTTCATGTCGAAGTTCTTAAATATTTCCTCGTAATAATTTAATGTGACACGTTTGTAATTTAAACAAACATGTTCGACCATGTTCATTCCGTGTCCCGTAGTTTTTAAAGTTTACAAGTTTGAGTTTCCAAACAATATTACAAGGTTTTTAGTTCAACAGGGTTTTCAGTTCCATCGTAGAGGGCTCTGTTCACCTTCAAAAATCAGTCAATACATATATTTAACAATATTTAAAAGTTGTTATCATCCGTAGTTCTATAAAGTGTGACCAACATGCTGTTCTTATTCTACAGAGCAATCTGGTATGAGAACCGATATAAATCAATTATTTTGCTATTTACTAAAGAACACTAACCAGACCAGAAATATTTTAGCACAAAAAATATGCTCAGCGATGTCTTTCCGGTCCAAAATTGTCTCATAATGTAGTTACGCCTCAAAATTATGATCCGGGACGGCCTTTCGCGGCACTATTATGTGCCGATATGGGGTTCCCGCGTCAGCATTATTCCTAAACAAACAACTAAAGTCTTTATTCTTCTCTTTGTATATGCATTTATCAGTCAGCATTAGTCAAATGTTTCAATACCAGTACACCCTATAATCCTCTGTAACTATCACCACTATACCACAACAAACTCATTACTTTCAAAACATATTTATTCCTTCATCAATCATACATTACCTGTAGCATCTTTAAAACCTATTAACAAAAAAGATACTTCAATCCTGGCTTTCTCCAATTTACCCACGCTTTCAAAAGCACGTCAATTCAGGTTTAGTCAAACAACATTTTATTCAGATATGTTCTTCTCTTTTGTCTGAGTTTCTGTATATCTCACTACCAACATATATTTAACGGTTCTGTTTGTGTTTGTTATTTTTCTGTAATTTACCAATGCTTTCGCAAGCACGCCAATTCAATTTCAGTTAAAATTAAATTTTATTTACTAGAATACGTTTTTCTTTTGTCTCAGTTTCCCTATATCTCACTAGCAACATATATTCAACGATTCTGCAATTTGCCAATGCTTTTGAAAGCCCGTCAGCTCGAGCCTCATCAAAATTACATTTTATTATGCAAAATCAGTGTTTATTTTTCTCTCTTACTTCCTGTGTATCTCATTAGTTTTCAATGTAAGTTCTGTGCTTCATTCGGAGCTGAAAACAACTTTTCCCTACCTATTTTTCTTCCTTTTAAAAAAATATTGTCGTTCTCTCAGGAAATTAAACAACGTGTGTGGTCTCAATCAAAGGAGGTGGTGGAAGGAGAAGGAGTTTTCAATTATTATTTTTTTCTCTACAAGCAAAGAGGGGTGAAATTAGTAGTAGATTTCTGTGTGCAACCAAATGGAAGGGGATTCGTACCTAAATTTTTGAGGTCGTCCTTTTTCAATTATTTTTTTTGTACTTAAATTTTGGGGGTAACAAAAGTGGCGGGGGTTCGTACTTAATTTTTGTGTGCAGCATGTTGGTGGTGACATTGATTAATGGAGGGGTGGAGTTACGGTATTAAAAACTAAGCACAGGAAGGGTTTATTAATTTTATATGTAAATGATACGTAATTTGTGGAAATATATTCAAATGATTTGTAATCGGATCCCTTTCCCTACTGTTCCTATATCTTATAAAAGAAATAAAACGATATACAGGGTGTCCGGGAATTCCTATTACAGCGTTTGGGAGTTGAAAATAGACATCAAACAAACAAAAAAGTATATGGACACAAACCTCAAAGCGCCGTCCTTTCTGAGTTATGAGCGTGGGAAATTGCGCTGCGGAACTTTGAGGCACAAAGACGAACGGTCGTGAAACATGCGGTGTGGAATTTCTCACACAAAGTCATAGGGATAGTATCCAAAAATTTCAAAATCAAAACTCCAGAACAATTGCGCACGGGATTCCCCAAAGGAAGTGAGGAATTCCCAGTTATGTTTGCAAATAAAAACGGGTCAAAATGAGTGGGAAGTGAAAGAGAAGGTAGTATTGAGCTATAATTCATCTGCGTCATATCGATAGTGCAAACATGATCAACGATATGGGGAATTGTGTGTTTGCTGCGAGAGGTTGCATAACCGCCAGTAAACAAGTTTCAGACGTACAAAAATATTTTTTTAATTTCAAATGAAAGACAGTTGTTTTGGTGAGAGTCATCCATATAAAAAATGCAAGAAAGGTACAAAACAGTCTGATTATTAATCTGTGTTGTTAGCAAATAATGCTAGTAGCATTAAACCGAAAGCCGTGTTGCAAAATGTGATTAAACGCTATTCATGTATGCATGTTACATAATAATAGAGAGTTTGTTACCAAATTCTCATGGTTGGCTCTGAAAACAACTATCATGAATTCAAACAATGTGGCCAAACTCTTGACTTTCTTCAATTATACTGGTAAATACTGGCAAAGTATTACCTGAAACAAGTATCCTATTCTGTCCCAAGTAGAATAGTACGTTCTCATTGGCATATTTTAGTTTACTAGCGGGAATGAGAAACGCAAATGGAAATTTTTAGCTCACAGACATCATTCATTACACTACAATGTTGTATTTGTATTTTCGACTTATGCTATCTCCATTAAGAGAAAACTTCATTGAGAGACATTCGAAATGAATTAATTACTTTGTGTGTAAGCTTGCCACGCGATATGTGGCTAGGTAGAGCGTAGGCACGAACCCTGCTCCGGCCGAACATCCTGACTGAGATTTTTCCTGGTTCTGGTCAGTCCCACCAGGCGAATGCTAAGATGATACTTTCTATAACGCCAGGAGCGCTGCGTTTCCACATCCATCGCCCTCCTCTATCCCGGCCTGAGCCTTAGATGCGTAATGGCCATAAATAAATTCACAAACTTAAGTAGTTTCGAAGTGTTGTTGCATAGTGTGATACTGAATCGGAGTAGAAAAATATCGTAGTGTCCCTACGATATGACCTAACGTAATCCCTAGTTCAAATTACGAGTTAAGAGAGAGACCAGACAGAAGGCGGTTTTGTACTATTTTGAAACGAATGTAAAAACTTGAAATATGCCACCCATTGTTTGACACGTCCAGATCCTGTAGGACATTAATATGAATGCACGAACTACTGGAGTATTTCTGAACAAATAAACGCCTGTCTACCTGAAACAAGATGGTGCAACGAAGACGCAAAAATGCGAGCCTTATCTTTCAAGGTTGTCAAGAGACACGTACTACTTACTCATCACAAGCAGAACCAAAAACACAATTTGCCATCTTTGCTGTTCGTAGTGGTGTGTGTGTGTTTGTGATCGACGAAACATAATAGAAGTGAAATGAAGAAGAAAATACAACACTTTTGTGCATGCCAGAAAAAGTGAATTGGGATGAATAACTTGTCTAATAACAGTTCGTATTGGTATTACTTTCCGAGTGTTTCACATGCCCAGTCCTAGTTCTGCCTTCGTATCCATGCTGCTAGATTGTGTATCAATTAAAAATGGCAGCAAATTCGTGCCACAAAGACAAGCTTTCTCACATGTCTTTCCGACTGACGTGTATGAGAATCCCGCTGCCAATAGCACCTATCTAAACCCCGCATTAAAACAATTTCCTTTGTTATTGTGGCCAACTGACAATCTATCTTGATCTGATCTTGCAGTTCAATTCAATGGCCGAATACACGTTTGATGAGTATGCAGATATACTATTAATTTATGGCGAAGCTCATTATAATGGAAGGCATGCTCGACTTCATTACGCCAAGCGCTATCCACATCGTCGAATGCCGTCACATACTATCTTTCCCAGAATATAACGTCGGCTCAAGGACAAAAGTACCTTCACCGTTAACAGAATTGACTGTGGTGCTCCGAGGCGCGTACGAACTCCGCAGTTTGAAGAGGAATTGCTTTGACGCGTGAAAGAGGATAATTCGACGAGCACCACACGCACAGTACATGACGTGGGTGGGAGCAGGACAGCTGTTTGGAAGGTTCTCCACCAAGAACATCATATGCAGCGAGTTCAAAGCCTTACCCCAGCCGATTTTGAGCCATGTGTAAACTTCTGTCCGTGGTTCCTTCGGCGCTGTGAAGATGATCCTGCATTTCCCCAAATGATACTTTTCACTGGCGAGGAGATTTTCTCTACGGATGGTGTGTTTAACAGTCATAATAGCAACATGTGGGCTGAGGAAAATCCTCATGGTGTTCGCGAGCGCGCATTTCAGGAACAATTCAGTACGAACGTATGGACAGACAGCATACATGGAAGAGTCATTGGATAGTATCTTCTCCAACAACGTCTCAACGGGGCCAATTGCTTCACTTTATTACAAAAGATACTACCGGAGTTACTAGAAGAAATTCCTCTTGGAATCCGACAGCACATGTGGTTTCAACACGACGGTGCGCCTCCCCATAAGTGCTGTAGAAGAAGGCTTTCTGTCGGAACTTATTAGGAGAAAGCTTAATTTTTGCCCATTGTTAGAACACCATGAAACGAGTGTTTTATCAAAAGTCCCCCACCTCTTGATATGGAGCTTTCCCCCCAGCCCCCTAAGCATCCAATATGTAGTGTATCAGAAAAACACCAATATCTTGATGGAATCAACATATCGGTAAGCTCTTGTTTTGTTTTGATATACAAAGAATACTCTACAATTCTGGCCCTCTTGTCTTATTTGATAGACCTAACGGTTTTCGAGTAAAGTTAATATACACTGTAAAAAACAATTTTTCCTTCATTCTTTTATTTTCGGCATTGCGTCTTCTCAGCAATTAGTAATATGCTCAAATGGTTCCATCAAAAGTTGGAGAGCATAACATTATCTTTCAATTGATACCTATATTGTTTGTTAGGTTTATTACCAAAACTGGACATGCAGCGAGTTAAGTTTAAAGGCTGTTGAGTTCCTGTACCTGCGAATTATGGGAAACTCTAGTCCGGTAAGGTAACGTCATTATGGGGGTGAATCATACAAATTGAGAAGAAAAATTGTGACTCTTGCAGCTTACTGATGTCTAGGTGTGAGGATTCAAAAAGTAGGGACACCCAAACTGTTCGAGCCATAATTCGACCTATGACGTAATCAAAAACTGGTGCCATTATTCTAACCTCGAGTACTTTTACTCCATTCAGTTCAACATTTTAATGATTTCAGAACAGCCCCTAATCCTGTAAAATATGTTTCTAGGATAGTTCATATAAGTTTTTTTTTTTTTTTCGAAAAATACTTGTTTTACAACATACTTTGAACCCACAAATGAGTCTTACAATAGTAAATACAATTAATATTTCTGCACAAATTGTGAAGTAATCCAGCTTTGATGCTGGATATCTATTTGAATCAATAGGATGGATATTCAAAGTTAAACTTGATTTCATTGGATGAACAGTGTTGCCAACTGGTATGAAATTTATTTAATTCAAGTATGACTGCATTACTTTATTGAACAATTGGTATTACCTATTACTTACAAACATGTTATGTAAAACTTTTCTATCTACAATTTAAATGTGATTTTATTGGGTGGACAATATTGCCAATCTGGTCTGAAATGTGTTTTCTCAAGTGGCACTACATTGATTTATTAAATAGTTGGTACTTTTTAGTAATTATAAAGTTGCGCGATATGACCTGTACACAACTTTTCCAAATGCAGGTGTAAATATCGAATGTATAAAGTGGTCCGATTTGAAAGATAATGAGACCTATGTTGGTTTACATTTTTGTATTAGTATTATTATTTACTAATCTACAACATAATTTTTCACTATAACTTGAAATAATATATTATCCAGTACGATGTTTCTAACTTCAAGGTGGCTCGATAATACCAAGTCGAATAAATACTTGTATTGTTTACCTTATAAAATTATCTTCTCGATTTTATTTTGTTGAAATTTTGAACTGAAATTCAGAACACCGAGGCTTCAAAATTAAGAACAATACACATTCATTTTTAACTATTTCGTTGATATAGTATTCTTGAATATACAGGGTATTGCATTTAAAAGTTACCACCCCCTTTATCTCGTAATAGAGTAGTTTGTTTGAAAAATCCCGAAACACGCCAATTTTGGATTTGAGGGAGACGAAATATTGTAACAATTTTAAGTGTGCTGCCTCATCTTCCGCGGTCTAGTGGCAAAGACTTCAATTTATTAAAGGATAACATGCGTCGAGTAGTACATCATTTGAAAGCTACTTCCATTTTAATTACAAAATAGTTTTTTTTTTTAATTTGACTGAGTACTTGGGGAGAAATCGCGTTGTAAATTTTTACTTATTATACACAACCATTTATCCAAAAATGTTATATTTTACCCTATTAAACCTTATAAATACTCTCAACAACTCATCAAACAGTAGACGAGGATTGCTAGCAATATTATTGAGATAAATTTGAATATATTGAACCATCCTCCGCTATTTAGTGGCAAAACATTCAATATTCTGAAAAGGTAACATGGGTCGCGTGGCACATCGTTTGAAAGCTACGTTCATTCTGTTTACTAAAAGTTTTTTTTTTGCCAAATACATCTGAAGAATTTGCGTTTCGACCGTATAATAAGTATACATACGAAAATCTCAGCAGGAGAAAGATTTTTATCCTATTAAACATTGTGATTACAATAAACTACCCATTATACCGTTGAAGCCGCTGTATTTAGCCGCGTTGTGATTAACATGAAGTGTGTTGCCCCATTTCCTGAGGTATAGTAAACTCGGAAAATATGTTGATGTGCTGCTGAGGAAGTTAGGGGTAGTTTAGCCAAGTGAAAATTGACTTTTAAAGACGACTTCCTTGTTTGGACTTTGAAAGAAAAGTAACGAGCATCATCTAAATTCTTGTATTTACTCAGTCCAAACAAGACCAGAATACGCTTTTCGCCTTTCAAAATCAGTTCTTCTTTAACGCCTTGGTTAAAGATTGCTGCCAGATTTTCTGCTTCAGAGGATGAAGTAATAAGTTCTACTGCTTTTGATTTCCTACGTGATACTGCGAAGACAGTTCTTGCCCGAGAGAACCGCCTGACCAGAGCCAAGCGCCTCCTGAATGAGCTGAAATATCTGGAGGAGCCAGGAATGTTATGATTGTTCTCTTCGACGAGAAAATCTTTGACCTGGTGGAACAGAACGTGAACAGCAAAAATGATCGGTGTCTTTGAAAAATCCACGAGGATGTTCCAACCGTCATATACATCTAATTTCTAGCCTCAGTGATGGTTCCTTGTGTACTAGTCACTGAAGGCGACGTGATGCCTCCATATTTCTTTCGTCAAGGTGCCAGAGTCAACGTCGTTGCTTACACCGAAGTGTTGTGGTCACCTGAACAGAAAGTTAAACTTTAATAAATGCTCTACCTCCACTGTCTGTGCCATTTTCAACGGGAACGTTCATTTTTTCTCAGTACCTGACTCACCCTGTGTTTATTCGACTTGATATTTTCGACTCACCTTGAAGTTAGAAACATCGTACTAGATAATATAGTATTTTAGATTATAGTGAAAAATACTGTTGTAGTAGAATATGTGAGCAATTTGAACCATGTCTTTTTTTCTCGACATTGGTGCGAGATATGAAACTGATACTTTTAGGAAATGTTATTTAGAATGATACGCAGGTACCTTAGAACTTACAAGGCTGTATGTGTAGTAGAATGAGAGATAATTAAATTTGAATTTTTTTATTGTTTTTTACTTTCATCGGGAATTACCCCGCCATCCCTTGCGTCGCCCGCGCGCGTTTGCGGTGTCAAGTACATGTGAAACCGCAGACCCCAACGTGTAGCGTCCGGGAAAATCATAGAACGCAATATAATAGATTACATTTATTTTAGATTTTATTGAGGACATATATATTTATTTTTGGGTGGGAATAATCTTATTTTTGACGGAGAATGGTTATACATTCGCCGTCAACGTGTAGCATACAGTTGATGTGTCTTACATTTGGTGATGTTTGTTGGAAATCTATCGTGTTTTTGTGCTCAGAGGTGACAAACTGTGCATGTGCAGATTTGTTTGTATTTTGCAACCTTTGTGATTGGAGGAATATTTGACTGTTTTACAACTTTGGTTTTGGGGGGTATTGATAAAACGTGCCCCGGCTTTTATTAGAATCATGTGTGCAGATGTTCGTTTATTTTTTGATTTGCTTCAATGGACATTGGATCGACGCAAAAGTTTTTGTTGTATTGCACCTGTTTTGCTCCAGAGAAGGGAACAAGTTTCTCTTTATTTTTGCCGATTGATTGACAGCGGCGCCAGTTAATTGCCATTTTTGTTACTTTACAAAGGGTCGACGCGAAGTTTATTGTTGTTTTGCACCTATGGTGCTCTGGAAGAGGTAACATGTTCTTTTCATGTTCTAGAGAAGATAGAACATGTTTCTTTCGATATTTGCCGCCTAACAGGTTTTGGTGAATTTTTTCTATCCCCTTGATGTTTACAGGAATTTATGTATTTGTGAAAGTTTTTTAAAAACTTTATTCTGTTATTTTGTGTCTCGTATAGAACTTACGTTGCACAATGTTGCGCAATAATTACTAATTAACTTAAGCTGCCTTCTACTGCCTCCTGCTGGCTTCATTTTTTAACTTTTTGCATTTCACATTATGAACCATCTTAAATAATGTATAATGTATAATGTATAATTATAAAATAAATATATTTCTGTACACTTTACATTTGTTTTCTTTTTTTCATGGATTTTTGAAATAAAAGATATAGTTTTAATTTTGTACGAAAAAAATATTTCGTTTTATAATATTTTTACAAGAGATTTTACAATCTCATAGTTTTTCTGAAGGTTCGTAGATGAAAAGTAGAAATTATATTTTTTCCTCGCACACTGAAATAAATAAATACAATACAAAATAGTCCACAAAGAATAAATTCTTCATGTTGAATTTGAGTTTTATTTACATGATATTACTTGCAATTTCGTTTAAAAAATTTTATAATGGGTTTACTAAGTCCATTTCCGAAGCTATCAAAATATCGACCCCGCCAATGTTTATTAATACGTACGGAATTCCAGTGAGACAAAGGGGAACTTGAAACACTCAAATTTACTATTAGTGCGGCTGGATATTCAACTTGTTTGGGTAAAGTGTCCACTGAATAAATTCCAGTAAGCGTAGTTGCACTAGTACAGCCCTGAAGCACACTTTTTAAAACCTCGTCTCATCTCAATCACTTTCACTCACTGGTGTTGGTTCATACACAGTGCTGTTTTCAGGTAGAATAAAAGAACGTAGATGATAATAAGTTATATAATTTACGTACACTGACGCTTCTTTTAAAACATAAAGAAAAATTGTAAACTGATGAAGATGGTGAACACAATTTTGTGATGGAAATGTTAAAGCAATATATTTTGGACAGTGTATATCTTCCAAAATACCCACTGTTCTTTGTAGAAGATACTCTAGGTAAATTTGACGTGCTTTGCCGTGAGTGAATACGCTATTACTGTGCGAGGTATATAGCTGGTATCTATGTTTTAACTTCACTGTATTTAACTTCGCCTTTTATCCACTCTAGACCAACTACATGCTGGCTTAAATAATTATAATCATACCTTAAACTAGAAATAATGTTTGATATTGTAAATGGAGGCTAAAATATCCAACTTTGAAAACTATTGGTACCTACAGGAACTATGGCTAATTCTTTGACCATGAAAATATTTTATTCATTATCATCGAAGCCTGAAAAGTGCACGACAGTTCTCATGGTTGATCTCAAATTATATGATATTTTACATTGTATTATCCTATATACATTTTCATCATTATCGATCTCTATAAGGGAATCAAATTGAGCGTAAATAATACATGAAATAGATTGTGCAAGATTTTGACTGAACCAAATTCGGATATTAACGAGAGAGTCCTTAATAACATCCGATGTAGAATCATCTAAAGTATTAGTAGGAGAAAGAATAAAAGCATAAAGAGTATACCCATGAGGGTAATCAGAATATATGAACGTATGACTCATATTTTCATGAAATATACCCGTTTCAGAGAACAGGGTATGAAAACTTTGAACCTATAGTTGTTTAAGATAATCTGGAGCGAGAGGTGTGGGAGAATAAAGTTGGGAACCAACTTGTAATTGCAACTTATAATTAGTAAAATTTGAAAGTGAAAGGGATTTTCATCATATTTTCCATTGAATGCAGTATTTGCAATAAAGCCTATAATGAGACCCTTTGGTACATTTCCAAGAAATATATTATCAAGATTATAGGAATAAAAATTTGCTGGAATCGTTTGTACTCTTGTTTCAACTCTAGTCACTGAAAATTTCGCAGTATTATGTCATAAAACTGTTTAATTGTAAAGGTAAATCAGCAGAAATATTAATTTGACGAACGTAAAGAATAACCTCTTCCAGTTTAACTTTAAATGTTGAATTTTCATCTGCCATTAAGCACAATGCATCTTTACTACGACTTAATTTGATAAGAAGATTGACTTTACTTGCAAGAACTCGATTTGATCCAGAAATATCTGTATGGAGTCGTCCATACATATAGATAGAAACGCTACCAGCAACAAGAGATTTTCCTTTATAATAACCAGCATTATTTTCATTGAGACTATTAAAGTGCCCTGCATTATCCTTATACCATAACTCAGTGGTTAAATGAGTTTTGCTTGCATCTTCAAAAAATTAAGTAAAGTTTCATATTATGCTCTAAAAGGGCACGTAGCATTTGAAGAAGAAATAATTGTATCATTTAAATAAACATCCACTTGTCTAAAACGTGAATCTAAAAAGTTATTCACCGGTACTACATTATCTGTCACAGTGGCTGGTGTGCTTCTGCTGCTAGTTGTAAATTATCTCCATTTACCCTTAATACTTTACACTTGACATAAAGATAAATATGTGCAAAAAGAATATACTCAGCAGTATCTCCAGGTACAAGAAATTCTATAGTTTCATCAGAAGAAATTGATGAAACTGGTCGATACCCTACCACTCCAGATGATTCGATAGCCGTTTGTGTCATAGGGACAGAAACTAAATCGAATTCAATCGTACAGCATTTACTACCTTCAGGTGTAAGAAACTAAATTTTTAACTAAAAATATCTCTACTTACCTTCTTTTTAGATACTCGTCGTCTTTTTGAAGTTGGTGGACCAATACGCACAGAAGTCTTACGTTTTTGTGCCCTTCTTCTTATTTTAACTCACTTACTTTATTTTCAGGTTCAGTTCTTAGGTGAATCTGCTTCGCGAACTCGTACTTTTAAAGATTCTTTAATAGGACGGGTTTCAAACATATCCCCCGCAACTAGAATTCCCATTTGTGATACTTGTCGATCTACTACTCTTGCTCCTTGTTTAATGAATGACATACCAAATCGAAACAGTCCCATGTCCCCGTTCAAAATCAGATCTGGCAAATTAAGGTATGCCTCTACCTCTACGCATAATTGTATAAGTGTTCATTTTGATGATTGCTTATAGTGAAGTGTTAGGTAATTGGCTCGGATGCGAATGGTAAATTTAGGCCTTCATGGTCATTTAGTAGTAAATCTATGGTGTCAAATGAAAGTTTTGTAACTAGAAAATAACGCACATTGTGAAAAGTTATGTTTTGTACTTTATATGATGATTATCGGTCATAACTACAATTCGTAAAAGAGACCCTTTTGTATCACCTACAAACTGAGGTTGAATAATATCTGTATAAACAAACACTTAATAAGGATATCCAATGTCTAAACATGGCTGTTTAGGAATACAACTATCACTAAATTCTAATGTTAGGTTCAAAACCTAATTGTAATGCTATTACGTAAAGCGTGATAAACGTAAAGCTTTATACTGCCATCAACTTGTACAGTGACAATGTTTGAAAATTCAAATTTAATACTTGAATTTATTTTATTCAATTCATTTAGCAACTGTTGAATGGTAGCATAATATCATTGTGCTATTTTATGTTTATCACCATAATACCATATTATTGTATATCTTGACCAGAAATAACATTATCGCACGTTAAGGGAATATGAATTTAACTTAATCCTACCATCCACGATTCATTTAAAAGTATTTGATTATTAAGAACATTGAAAAAATGTGTTGAACTATTATTAGAATAAGTTTGAATACTTCGATTAGAAGTAAGTGTAATGTAAAAACTATCGTCACTACTTTCAGAAATCATTTTCTTTTAAATTGTAGTGTCACGCTTGACGTTCAAAATTGAAATGGTCATTTTCGCCATGCTCGACTTTTAAGTCTACTGGAAGAGTATCAAAATATTTCTTTTCAACTTTAACATGTTGAGGACAATCAAGAATAAAACATTTCATTTTCCCCTAATGATAAATTGAAATAGAAATTTTTCGAATTAGTTTTCCATAAACAGGTTGGTCTCTTTCAATATAAATACGAACATCTATTTCTGAAGGAATAAGATAATAAAGATTTGTGTGCAAGGGTGCTTGAACATTTAGAAACTTTGGAATCCTTTTAGGGTTAATTAGATAAAAGTGAACAACACGTGTATTCACTATAGAATCATTACTATATCCTAAGATAGTTTGTAAACCAGAACTCATCGCGAAAAGATATTCACGTTTAGGACTTCATTTGTGAAAAATATACATTTTATCTCTATTTCATCATATTGAATAACGATAGTATTTTCCTCAATTGCTACAGAATCAATATTGATCATCCGTTCAACACTAATCATTTCTACATCACGAATTTTTTATTAAGAATACTACTATCGTCAAATATATGTAAATTTTCTCTTTCCTCATATTCCTTTTCCATTTGTTTCCCGAAAATCGTACGAATAATATCTAAAATCGAAAGTATTGATTCATAATATACAGCTGGAAATTTTATATTTTATTCTACTATATTTTTATCTCTTATTTGAATAATAACTTGTTCTTCCTTTTGAATATTATAAAAACTCCACGGAATAGGAAGTCCACTTAAACCTACCACCCAATTTCCCGTTAAATGAATTTTCTGAAAAAGTTTAATAGTTTACGAATATTGTTTTATTTTCAAAAATATTATTGCAAACATTTGATGGTAAGGTAACAAAATTCATTGGCTTGTTCCTGAGACAGCATGTTTACGACTGAATACCTTTTTGTTCAACCCAACTGTTCATAGAAGAAGGACCTAACCATTTCACATAAATCCAATCTTTCTACGTTTTAATACATTTTCAATTAAATAACTTTACTTTTTACAGACAAAAAATTCATGTTGATAAAATGAACCTCTTATAAGTTCACAATTCAACTCTCGAATTTTATAAGTAGTTGGATGACTTTACTACACTGATCCACTAAACATATTTCACAAGACCATTTCGGTAAATATCCTTTCCCTAATTTATGTTTATATTTACTTACTCGAATATAATCTCCCGCTTCAAATTTACATTTCTGCTTAACTTTCTTTTCTTCCTCATATAATCTTTCGAAAATTCCATTAATATTAGAGTCATTTACTTGCACAGGTGCATATTGAATGGAATATTGTTTCGTATCATTAGAACTTATTACAAGATCTTGCAAAGTATCAATATATCGATAAGTATTTTCAGCAGTAAATTATTTATATATTTTTTCTTTAAAGTACGAATATCTTTGATTTCAGAATGTACACGATAATGATCCACTTGATATTTTTGAAAAACAAATTTTACATGTTGATCATAAAGTTCAGGTCCTAAATCAGTTTTACAATGAAGTAGAGGTAATTTTCTTTTACTGAATATTGATTTTATTGCTTTTGCCATCACAAGACCCGTTTTATTTTTAACAGGAATACAAACGGAATATCAACTAAAAGCATCAATGGTATATAAAACATACTTATATCCATCATTATGTTTTGATACTTTTGGCATACCTACTAAATCCATATGTACTATATCATTAAGTGCATTAACAAAACACTTTTACGGGGAAAATGTTTACGTGAAGGATAATGTAAAGTGTATCTCTCTTGTGAAGCTAACAATTTTCTTACTTTTTTCTCAGAAAGACTGGTTTTCTTTTTCAATTTGGAGATACTACCTAAAGAATGTGAATCTGCATAAGCATAACAAATTTTATCAAGTGACATATCTAAAACTTGTATTGTTTATAATTTGTAAGTAATGAAGAAAAACGTTTCTTTATTTATTGACTAACACTATTCGTTTTTTCTTGAGTAATACTTTACTAGATTTCTTATTGTTTAATACTTTACAAGCATAATTTTTTTGCTTTAGTAATTTAGGAACACCTACGTCAAATAGAAAATTAATTAATTCTAGGGGAATATTAATATTTTGTAATTATTCTTTAAAATCTTCAATGTCAAGTGGATTTCTAGGAGTTTTTCGACTTCTTACTACATCATTGATAAGATCAATAATATTTGAACCTGGAATTACTTTATCTATGAATACTGCGCCAGTCTGATCCCAACTGATACCATTGGAAGGCTGCAGGAGATTTAATAATACTTGAGTCTTTTTAGCAAATGATTATGGTACTGAACTAATAATATACTGAATCATGGGTAACATATTTGAAGATTCAGAATTGTAAACAGGTAAAACAACTGGTTTCTGAGAGTGTGGAATATATTCTAAATAACGATGTAATGCTTGCTGATACATTTTCCATTTTTCATCCGTAGATGAAAATTCACTACGTTTTAAAATTTCATCCATTTCATTATCCGAACTTAATTGATGCGACTTTACAGACTTCATAGTGGAATACATTTGAGCACTTGCATTTTCTGGAATGAGTACAATTTTTTGATATTGCGAAGACACGTTAACTAGCCACTGCACTTAAGATTGGAGCTAATAAAGAAGGCAAAAAAGAATCACATTTTTGAATTATTAGTTTACGTTTGTTCATTAAACTGGATCGTTTCAGAGAGAGTGCACGTAATTTCTTCTATTGTTGACACAACCTTTGCTGCTGACGAGGAGAGAATTTAAACATACCATTTAAATGTTTACTTACTTGAGCAATAGTTCAAATAAAACTACCAGGTGCATTCTGAACTAATGCTTTACGCTTCTTATTCTTACATTTACAAATTGCACGGAGCTCATTCAGATGTTTTATGCTTGACATCTTGATGCCAACTGATCTGAATTGGTTTATTCGTGTCTTTTACATGTGTATAGTTTCATCTGGAAATATATTGGTGCGTAGACGTAGAGCATCCGGCGTTGACTGAGTTAAATCGAAAAGTAAATATGAACTAATTTCAGCAGTTGCATTTTCAAACACTTGAATTACGTCTTTACTATATTGCGGCATAATTTGTCTTGCTATATATTGTAATTGTAACTTATCACTAGGATTCTTAAACTCTATGATATAATGGGAGTTTAATGAGGTGTCACGTGTATATTTTCCTTTAGGAAATAAATTTTGAACTATAAAAATTACACTTAGATATTTATGATGTGCAAATTTCGTGGAATTTTGAAAAAATTGAGATGTTCCAGTCATAAAATTATCGAGAATTAACATTAAATTTTCCTTAATTTCAACAGTATTCATTTCAGGAATTCCAAAATGAAATCTAATATTATTTATCTGACTAGATAATTTACTTATCACAGCACCATAGCACCTTCTAACTATTTCCTTAAAACGACTAGAAAAAGTCGTATGACGATGGATTAATAATTTATTCACAACATAACTTTTCCCAGCTTTGCTGGGGACTGAAACAGGATAGTTGGAGGATGAAGGAAGGGATGCATCATGAACTAGCGACAAAAGAGGAATGAATTAACAGTTGTTAAGTCTTCTTCTTTAATAGCCGAAAGGAAATGTTTCGAATTCATTATGAAATTTATGTTTACTTGCCACATTCTGGGTGTTTTTGATTCTGGCCTAGATATAATTTTTAATCCTGCCTTCCTATAGATACCATTAGGATTACTAATTATTTTCTTTTCATAATTATGCTTAACCTAATTTAGAATGTGATCGAAATTAACAATTTGACCCGCACGACAATTTTTGTAATTCCCCGAATTTTGAAACTGGGTTTAATATTCCCAGTCTGAATTTCCCTTTCCTTATCCGAATAATTTTTAGGCCTTAACCCAATGAAAATAGTTATCTCCCACTCCTCTTTGACTTCATTAGTTAAGTCTCTTAATTAGTTCCCTGTAGGAAGTAATGCATGTTGATTTATCTCTTGTCTGTGGAAGATCTGTATCTGAGTAGATAGCATTTTCTATTCCCACTTTTTCCAATTAACCATATATTTTCAATCTATCCCGTGATGAAATAAAGGCTGACAAAGTAACATTGGAATAGGAATTAGGAATATTAACATTTTCTAAATACCTGTATGTTACTCTCAAGGAATCTTCTCCGATCAGAAATACATTTTGTACTTCAAAGTGAGGTCTTCGGAGTATATCCAAGAACGACTTAGCATAATTAACTTCACTGTCTGTGTTAAATCAGTTCTCTGTCCCCACTTCCCAAACACAGAATTATTTTTTATTTAAAACATATATCATGGGCAAAATAATGCATAAGATGTACGTCTATTTACAAAGTACATTTATACATACATGACACCATAAAATCACAATTAAAAATATGATAGAGACAAATACAACATATAGAAACAGTTAATATATTACAGATTAATAGCACAATCATATTCATACAAATAGAACAAAGGATTAACATAAAAGCTAATCAGATATATATATTTATATATATATATATATTAAATAATGATAATAAATCACAGCCATATTCAATCCTATATATATACAATGTGTTCCGTAATTCCTATGACAGCGTTTGGGAGTTGAAAGTAGACATCAAAAGAAACAAAAAACTATATGGACACAAATCGCAAAGCGACGTCCTTTACGAGTTATGGGCGTGGGAAATTTGGGGGCACGGAACTTTGAGACGCTATAGCACAAAGACGAATGGCTGTGACACAGGCGGCGCGGAATTTTATAAAGGAAGTCATATGCGTTGTATCCAAAAATATCAAAATGAAAACTCCAGAACAATTGCGCAAGGGATTCCCCAAAGGAAGTGAGGGATTCCCGCTTATGTTTGCAAATAAAGATCGGTGAAAATGAGCTGGAAAGGAAAGATTATGTAATATTAAAGTAGAATTCGTCTGTGCACTTCGATAGTGCAAACAGAATCAAAGATATGGCGAATTCTGGGGTTGCTTTGAGTGGTTGCATAACTACCAGTAAATAAGTTTCAACCATACCAGACAGATTCGTGTATTGCAGAGTAGATCAACGTGTTATCAATTCATACAACGCTGCACTCACCATTTGTATTACCACACACGCGTACGGAGTCATTTTGGTAACACGTTGTTACTGAACCCACAAAATAGTATGTTCTACTTCTGTATTACTTTGTCGTCTAACCTGTCGTCTACAACTCGTAGATTGTCCTGTTACCTTCTGCACCCTACATTGGAAGTGACATACGTTGTTTCAATGATGGCACTACCACAAAACTGCAGTGATAGTTGAAGGGAAGTAAGGAGGTCCGAAGGACTTTCCACCGTGTGTTCGTGAGTCCTAGAAACGTATGCTGAAGCTATGAACTAACAAAATAGTATGCAGATCAGGACGCATTCGAATAGAAAGTACAACAGAATTGGGAAACGAACAGTACCACTCAATCTAGTCCTCTTAGCACAAGCAACCACCACTGCGAGAACCTGCGGCGGACATTAAGGGTCCGTGCGACAAAAACACAAAACAAGTATGTTTGCAATACAACACTCACAAAGGAAACACTGGTCACTAGGTCAGTACGTACCACTTACTAAATTCGAACCTAAGAGTACTCATTGTGACGATCCAACTGACGCATGTAGCGACATGTACTACAAGAGCTGCTGGAAGGAACGCCCACGAACAGCGATGCGTGCCTCGCACCGACGACGTATGTTCACATAGACGCGATAGAAAACGGCTGGCATGTCTCGGATTTCCTCAACCGCAGCTGCAATGCGTGCCACGAGATCTTCCTCCGTCTCTACCGGGGTCTCATACACTAACGTCTTCATGTGACCCCACAGAAAGAAATCCAGTTTCGTCAGGTCAGGCGAGCGTGGTGGCCATGCTCTTGGACCACCACGGCCAATTCATTGTTGTCCAAAGGAAGTGTTTATATAATCTAGGACAGCCCGTGTGAAGTGGGGAGGCGCACCGTCATGTTGAAACCACAAGTGCTGTCGGATTCCAAGAGGAATGTCTTGCAGTATCTCCGCCAGTATCTCCTGTAAAAAGATTAAGTAGTTTGCACCGGTGAGACATGCTGGGAGAAGATATAGCCCAATTAATCGTCCATTTATGCTGCCTGCCCATTCGTTCACACTGAATCGTTCCTGAAATGCGCGCTCTCGAACACCATGAGGATTTTCGACTGCCCACATGTGGCTATTATGACTGTTAAACACACCATCCCTAGAGAAGGTCGCCTCGTCAGTGAAGAGTATGAGTTGAAGAAATGCAGGATCCTCTGCACAGCGCTGAAGTATCCACTGACAGAAGTCTACACGTGGTGCAAAATAGGCTGGACCAAGACTTGGAACTCGCGCAATATGGTATGGATGCAAGTGTTCTTGGTGGAGAACCCTCCAGACAGGGGTACTGCCTCCCCTCAAGTCACGTGCCATGCGTCGGGTGCTCGTCGAAGGATCCCGTTCCACTCGTCGAAGCACATCCCCTTCAAACTGCGGGGTTCGTATGCGTCTCGGAGCACCACAGTCGATTCTGTTGACGGTGAAGGTACCTCTCTCCCTAAGCCGACGTTCTAGTCTGGCAAAGATAGTACGTGACGGTACTCGACGATGTGGAAAGCGCTCGGCGTATAGAAGACGCGCACGCCTTCCATGACGATGAGTTTCACCATAAATTAATAGCATTTCTGCATACTCATCAAACGTGAACTCGGCCATTGCATTAAACTGCACGATCAGATCACGAGAGACTGTTCTCTGGCCTCGATCACAAAGCAAACTGTTGTACGGTGGAG
>JAGDQP010031232.1:0-22064 GCA_022664845.1 Lepisma saccharinum
TATGACGGTATATCATCACTAGTAGATTACAAAATATCTGCAAAGACATCATTTTGAATCCAAAATGGCTGACTTCATAATTCATTCATTTTCCAGACCGTTTGAACTAGAGATACGAAATTTGGCATAAAGGTGTATTAACAAGAGTAGTTGAAGAATAATTTACAATTTTGAAAAAGTTGTTAACTTGGATCAAAATGGCAGCACAAAAACTTTTTCCACACCATTCGAGCTATAGAAACGAAATTTGGTATGAAGGTGTACCATCACAAGTAGGTAACGGCAATGTAAGAAAAACTTTTTAAAAATCGCTCTCTTTAATTCAGCATAGCCGCCCAAATGCCATTTTCCAAACCACTGAAGCTAGAAAAACGAAATTTGGTATGAAGGTGTACCATCACGAAAATATTTCAATAAATCGTTCAAACCACCGCTATGAGGGTGCAGCCCCCGAGGGGATATGGAAAAGTTCTGCACAGCATGGGGCGCTACCCCCAGAAAGTCTGATTACAATAAAGTGGGAGTAGCCCTAAAAATTTGAAGTTGGGGCGCACACGGAATTCTGGGGCAGCACACCCAGCGAGGCGAATCCAGTATATATATACACGTATAAAAAGTTGTGAAATCCGAGCAAAACACCAGATGATGTTCGAGCCTTAGGGTTGGTGGTGGTGGATTTTAGGGCCGCCAGCAGGAAGCAAATTTGCTATAAAGGTGTATCATCACAAGTAGGTTACAATAAATATGCCAAAGCTTCCCTGTTTCAATAAATATGGCATTCCCATGGGTGGTGGGTATGGGGAAAGATCTGCAACATGGAACCTGGAGAGTGGTTACGATAAAGGGGCGTAAATACCCCAAAACTCGAAGTTGGGGGCGCAGCCAGAGGAACTTGGCGCGAGCTGGCAACAGCCTTAGGGTTGGTGGCGGTGGACGTAGTGGGTTTTAGGATCCTCACCACCCTTATAGCTTGAGGATCATGAACCTTGCCACCTCGCGTCAAGTTTCTTTGTTTCTGTTACATGCTGTCACCAAGGAACTTGGCTCATCCGTCTCCCATTTCACACCTGTTTAGGGCTAAAGAACTTGGCTCCACTTTTTGCACCTCTGGTGTTTTTGTTCGGATACAGTTTACTATTACAAGATACTGTAATACAAAAATAAATTTAAAGATAGAAGTAAGAATACAAATTTACAATTTCATGTGTTTGAGGTAAGGCATCCGGCTGTTAAGAAAAATGACAAATCTTCGGAATTCCAGAAGATCTGCCATTTAGGTCCTCGATGCCACTTCATTCTTTCAATAATATTTTTTTAAATAGTACAAAGAAATAAAATATAAAGAGACAACTATAAAGTAACAGCTACATCAAGAAAAAATTAACTATGATTCATAAGTAACTACAAATAAGTGTAAATATGGAACACAAAGGAGAACACAAAGTTTTGGTTTCTTGTATTTAAGAAAAGGCATCGGGTTATTCCAAAGATGACAGATATTCGGAACTCCAGAAGATCCGCCATTCTGGCCCCGGCTGCCACCTTACTCTTTCTGTATCAAAACTTAGATTAAGGTGAGACTAAGAAAAAGAGAGAAGAAGAAATAGAATGACAACAACAAACAAAACTGACTACAAATATAATTTAAAAGTATCTACAAATATTGTGCTATTATATAAAACAATGATTTTCTTAAAATTAACTTTGTTATACTAGATGTCATGAGCCAATAGTTTTTTCAATAATTTTGTGTATATTGAAAATGTTAAACTGAAGTCTAGTTCTCGACATTTGTTTAATAAATTATTGTACATTAAGCAGACTCTGAGGAGTGGTGAGGATTTGTGTTTTTCTGTTCTTGGAATTGCACATGATAATAAATCTCTGGAACGAAGATTGCATTTTCTGATGTTAAAATTGATTCTACATAGGAATGTTGCGTTATCAAGAATACCATTTACAGTTTTGTATAGGAATATCTGCTCGGATATTTCCCGTCTGCTTTTCAGAGTAACGTAATTAAATTCACATAGCAATTGTTTATAAGGTATTTTTGATCTATAAGCTGATACATGATATTTTTTTAAATAAAGAAATCGCAAAAACCTTTCTTGAATTTGTTCTATTCTCTTTTGCTGTGATTGATATCTGGGTGACCAAATGACTGATGCGTATTCCAGTTTACTTCTTACCATACTATTGTATAATACACTAATACAATATATATTATTAAAACATTTAGCATTTCTGATTATAAATCCTAGTTTTTTGTATGGATCCTTAATTATCTGCGAGGTATGCTTTTCAAATGACATATTAGAGTCAATACTAACACCAAGATCCTTAATAGAACATACCTGTTCAAGTTTTTCATTATTTATGAAATACGTATAGCGTTGAGTGAATTTAGCACTAGAGAAAATCATGGCAAAGCATTTTTTAATATTGATATTCAGGTCATTACTGTAGGTCATTCATGTAGTTCATTTACATCTATTTGCAGTTGTATAGCATCTTGTGAGTTTCTAATTTCCTTATATAATTTTACATCATCTGCATACATTAGACACTTAGAATATTTAATTTTGTTTGGGAGATCATTTATGTACATATTGAAAAAGAGAGGTCCTAGATTGGAGCCCTGGGGTACTCCTGAATGAACATTACACTTGAAAGATATTGATTGATTGTATGTAACATACTGTTTTCTATTATTAAGATAAGATGAGAAAAGCCTCAATAGTTGAGAAGATAATCTAAATTTTGATAATTTCTCTAATAATATACAATGATTAATCTTATCAAATGCCTTAGCAAAATCCACATATATAGCATGAACATCGATATTTTCATGAAATCCATTGTAAATGTCCTGTACAAAATTAATGCGATTTGTTGTAGTTGATCTGTGTGGGAAAAATCCATGTTGATATTCAGTTATGTAACTCTTAACATGGTTGAAAACTCTATTAAAAAGAATTTGTTCAAAAACTTTTGCTGGTGCACACAGAATAGCGATAGGTCTGTAGTTTTCTATTTTTATTTTATCGCCACCTTTAAAAATCGGAGATACACGTGTTACCTTCCAAAGACTTGGAAAAGTTGCAGTGCTCAGCATCAAATTGTATATCGTACATAATGGAAACGTACGGATTTCTGAACATGCTTTCAAAACATAGGGTGAGATTTCATTCAGGTCACAAGTTTTCTTTGGCTTTAATTTCTTAATCGCATCTTCATATTCACTATTTGTAATTCTGTTAACGTCAAGAGTATAATTTACGATTAAATTTCCCGTTTCATTTATCTTATGTGAAGTCGGAAAAGTTACGTACACTGATTCAAACCCATCTGCAATATCTTTACTAGTTTGTAATACTCTATTTTCTAGTGTAAATAAATGGTTACCAGAATAGTTTTTACCTCTTTTATTTTGCACAAAACTCCAAAAGCATGCTGCGTTATTTTTAACTCCTTCTTCTATTTCTTTCACATAAGTACTCTAAGCTTTCCGTATCATTATCTTGGTTGTTCTTCTAAGTTGCTTCTACTTTAACTCATTTTCTTTGGAATATATCATTCGTTTTCTGTGATATTCTTTTTCCTTTCGTTGAGTAATAATTTCTTTGGTAAACCAAGTAGGATATTTTATAGAACCACTTTAGTGGTATGGTTGCATTAAATACAAAATTCACCCTATCGTAGAAAATATTAATTGCTTCTTCAATATTGTTACAATTTTTTAAAGAAGACCAATCAGAATCGCGAAGCATTTCATATGATTGATAAAAATTCGCTTTACAGAAATTATAACTTGTAGTAATATTTTGTTTTACGCTAGATTGATCTACTTTGGTGTTTAGATTCATGATTAAAGCAGGATGATGATAATCGATATTAACAAGAGGCATTTCATCCCTATTAACTAAAATATTATGTACATTAGTTAAAACTAAGTCTAGGGTTCTGCCGTTACTATTTTTTATATTATTGATAGACTGTAAATTATAAAGACTTAAAAAGTTTGCTAAAGCCCTGTAAGATACACTACCTTCCAATAGATTAAATTGGGACTCAACAATTAATGGCAAATTGAAATCCCCAGCTATTATTATATTGTGATTTTGAAATTCTTCATTTTGTTCAAATAGTTTATAAAATGAAAGATATTTATCTATAGAAGACGATGGTGTGAAGTACACTGTAAAAATATAATATATGCTATTATTTAATTTTACGTTTACACATACAACCTCTAAATTGCCATCAACCTTGATATTACTGGAAGTATAGTCACTTTTTATTGCAATCAGTGCGCCTCCTCTTTTCTTATTATCTGAACTATCACAACGATACACATTATAATTATTACCAAAAAGTTCACTATCGCAAATATCAGATTGTAACCAAGTTTCCGTAATAATTAATATACCATAGTTGTTCGAAATATTATTTATATAAAACTCTTCTGTTTTGGTATTTAACCCTCTTACATTTTGATAAAAAAAAATGCTAACATTACTAGCGCCTAACATGTACATTACAAAAGCTGACTGCATAATTACATCAAGTTATCAATATATTCAAGTGTTCTTAGGATGATTACATTCCTGTCTAACTCCCTTTTCCGCAACTTGATAATACCGGTACTATCGACCCACAAGTAGGCGTAATATTTTTCACGCTTTATTTTCCTCGCCGTATCCAGTATATTCTTACGGAGAGGTGTAAGACTTTGATTAACATAGATAGGCTCATTATGAGTATAACCTAAATGAGTACAATTGAGGGTTCGTTTTACTTTATGTTTTTCTAGAAATTTTTCTTTGTCGGTTCGCCTTACAAATTTTACGATTATTCCTCCTGCAGTTTGGTGAGGAGCTTTTTTCAGTCTATGGCATACATCAATCATTTCATTTTCAATAGTTAAGTCTAATACGCGACCTAGCTGCTTTACAACTTTACACGTATCTTCGTTAGGTTTCTCAGGCACACTGTATATTTCAAGAGTATTTCGTCTTCCATATTAGTCAAGTTCATCTAATCTTAACTCAGAGTCTTTTAGTTGTTTCCTTAACGTATTGTTTTCTTCTTTCAGCTGATCAATCTTTGAAAGACATGCCGCAATAGTTTCAGACTGCTTCTTCATTAAGTCAGCATTTTCATCAAGTTTCTTGTGAGCAAGGTCCAATTACTTACCAAGTACACGTTCAGTGTCGGTGTTGTTGTTTTTAATAGTTGTAATTTCCTGTTTCAACTCTTGTAGTAGTTTGTAAATGTCACCAATAGAGGGAAGCACCTTATCTCCTGTACAACACTTACACTGCCACGAAGCATTACATGATTTCATTTTTTCCAAATCACTTTCTTTTAATTGCGAGCATTTCAAATGGCTCCAGTTGAGACAGTCAGAACACTGTATGTTTGAGGCCAGATCTTGTCTGGACACTGGTTTCATACACTCAATACAAGCACTCCTACTGGTTTTGCGAGTGATTTTAAGGTATCGATACTCGTATTCACTCGTGAGTGTACTCCTCTTCGGTTGATTGCTTACGTGTTACGGTTACTTATATGTATAGTGAATAGTACTGTTCATAGAAGATATTATTAATATAAAAGTACTGACTGAGCTTGAAGCAGTTATTTGTGTCCACGTTTGTAAACCAAAACACTTTAGATTTACACTAAGTATCAGGAGCACACTCAACCGTGACTTTACGTATTCATTGCAGTCTTTACGTATAATAATAATAAAAAAA
Source organism: Lepisma saccharinum (assembly GCA_022664845.1). NCBI lineage: Eukaryota > Metazoa > Arthropoda > Insecta > Zygentoma > Lepismatidae > Lepisma > Lepisma saccharinum. Next base: position 5,763 of record JAGDQP010031232.1, read on the forward strand.
CAGCTACAACTACAAAACTTTGTACAGTGCAATCATTCACTTTGAACTTATATAGGCCTACATTTGTTTAATTTTACGGTACAAACGTGTAAGATGCCTTCTTACTATACATAAGGATATTTTAATATAAAATCCTTATACATGTATATATATATATTTCGTCCATTTTCCAAATAAAACTTTATTACGTCGTTTCGTAATTTATTTAAATTTATTTGGAAAATATCTAGCCCTATTTCATCTAGTACCTTTTCTGCCACACCAAATCTATATACGCGTGAATTCTTATACAGCTCTGTTCTAGAATTGGGGAGTAAAAACAAAGTTCGTTTTCTTAATTTTTTTTCCAGGACAGTATAAACATAGTTTATTTAACATTTCAGCATTATCTTCTTTATTTACTAATAATTTCTTGAGATATGTGACTGTATGCAATGTTCTTCGATTTTCAGGTGAAATTATTTTGATTTTTTTTTAAATCAACATCGAAATTTTCTTTGTATATTAAATTAGATTCATTTCTGGAAATATTGTCCTTATATTTAAGATATTTCAGGAATTTCTTTTGCACTTTTTCTATTTTACCATTTAAAATTTTGCAGTTAAAAGACCATACAATATTTGCATATTCGAATTTGGGGCGTACAAGAGTATTATATAGTTTAGTGATTGTTTCAATTTTCCTGAAATGTATTGACATTCTTTTCATAAGCCCTAACATTCTGAATGCTTCATTAACCTTCTGATAAATATGACAGTCAATTTTGAGTTTTTCATCAAACCACACCCCTAGATCTTTGACATATTTCCTTTTCTCTAAAACCGTATTTGTCAATATATAGTCATATTGTATTGTAGTTCTAAGCAGAGAGTATGTCATTAAACTGCATTTATTTACATTGACTTGTATTTTACTTTCTTTACACCAGTCTAACAATGAATTAAGGTCCTCCTGCAAGTCAGTGCAATCCTCTATTTCCTTGTACAACTTAGTATCATCTGCAAACATCAAACAAGAAGAATACTTTATAACTTCAGGCAGATCATTAATCACTATTAAAAACAACAGTGGTCCTAAATGTTAACCTTGTGGAACTCCAGAATATATTTGATATTCCTTAGATTTATAATTGTTGTATTTTAGATATTGTGTTCTACCAGAAAGATATGAACAAAACAAATTGATAAATTTGTCAGATAATCCATACGTCCTAAGCTTTTTAAGAAGAATTTCGTGATCAACTAAATCAAATGCTTTTCTAAAATCTGTATATACTACATCTAATTGAGCTTTATTATTATATGCTTCATAGATTGTTTGGGTTAAATTAAGTAAATTTGAGATTGTTGATCAATTATTCCTAAAACCGAACTGTACTTCTGAAAGATTAAGACGAACATGATTGTGTATATGTTTATATAGTATACTTTAAAATATTTTAGACGGTGTAGGTATAAGGCTTATAGGTCTGTAATCGGCTACATTTTTAGTTGTATTATTTTTTGGAATTGGACATACTGCAGCTATTTTAAATTTACTAGGGAATTTACATGTTTTTAAAGATAAATTATAGATATGCGTTAATGGTTTTATAAAGCTATTCTTGCAGCCTTTAAAAATATAGGAAGGTATACCATCGTAACTGATGGATTTCTTTCCTTTTATTTGATTGATAGCTTCTTCTTCTTCTTTTTCAGAAACTTCATTTATTACTAGTTTATCAATACTGCGCAATAATCCAGTTTTATTTATGTTATTAATAATTATATTAGAAGCGCATGGATAATAAACAGATTTTTAAAAAAAATCAGGGAATGCTTCCGATTTCGAACGGTTATCCACGTAGAGTTTCCCATTATATTCCAAAACCAGTTGGTCAGTTTTTGTTTTCTTTATGTTTTTAACGTACTTCCAGAATGTTCTATGGTCAATATCTATACATTCCTCAATTTCCTGATTGTATCTCCGAAACTGAATTTTTATATTATGTTTAACATTTCTTCTAATTTACGAAAAGTTAATATAGTCAGAATAGAGCCTAGTTCTTTTACGAAGTTTATTTTTTAATTTTAATTCTTTTATTATTTCACCGTTAAACCAAGGAGGATAGATTTTCCTCTTTTTAATTTTTGGAGTACATTTATCAATATACATCATATATTGCATTGCGATTCAAAAGTAGCCTATCGTCCTTGTGCGCAATTTTGCGAACTATCTTAAGACTAAAAGTGACTGTTATAGGACAGGCTAAAGTTAGAAAAGTACGTTCGTTTTAGAGAACTTTCCTCGCAAGCAATTTTAATAAAGAGTTGGAAACATATATGAATATTTAACAAACGACTCGTGCTATAGCCCTGTCCAGCACAACCACAATTCCTGCTTGTATTGGTGAGTCTGTTTGTACCCCAACTGTTAGATAAGAAAGCAGTTACTTTATATTGGTACAAAAGTTAATTTTAATGAAAAATTTTATGGCCTTTAGGCATCTAAGGCGAAGACCGGGATGGGGAAGGTTAAAGGATTCGTGAAGGTGTCAACCAGGGATTATGTTGAAGGTGTCATCCTGGCTGGTGTTGCCTGGTGTAGCTGAGGACAAACCCTGGAAAACTTCAGTCAGGATGGTCAAACGCTGGGATCGAACCCACGATCTTCAGAACGCTACGCCAATGCTCTACCACTGTTAGCTGAAAACTACTTTTTCATTTGACCAAAAAAGAGCATTAAACTTCATGACGTAGAATAACTCACTATAGTTGCTGTTTTTATCAATTTCTCTCACGTTGACATTGTTCTTGTTTGTAAATTCTCTACCGGTAGGTAATGGGATTCGAAGCTGGAACTTTCTGCATTTCTCGTTTTTAGCTCGATTCTCTAACCGCTCGGTCACGAGGAATTCTCATACTCATTAATATTCTACTGTTCCTTTTGTGTTACGAAGACCCACAACGTTACTCTAACCCCGAAAGTGATGCATCTTTTAACAGTGTTGTCAAATATCTGATGAGCCTGGAGGGGAGAGAAAAATCAACGAACTGACACAACTAGATTGGCAATTGAACCCCGGTTTTTGGTCAGTTTCCCCGGATTAAGGCATTAATCGCCGGTTATTTGTCTCCCCGATAAATATGTTCCAAAATTTTATATTGTTTTTATTAGAAAGAAACATTCGAAAACGACTTCTGTCTAGGTCTACCAGATATACCCTTTTCAGGGGGTCCTAATTTTGTATTATCTAATTTTTCGCTAGATTCTTTCACTGTACTCTTTTTTGTTATTTCTCTTTTCTAAAATCATATTAGGAATTTTCTGATTGACTTAAGAGCTCATTTCTAAACTCCAAATTCATGCAGTAATGATAAAAAGTATTAAGAATGGAGTAATTTTTCATGTAGTTGGGGGAGGGAGAAAACGTAGTCAAATTTATAGTTGCAACAAGAAGGAAGAATTTGAATTATCCCGTTTCTCACTGGAATCACTGGAAAAAAAATATGGTCACCTAGCCGGTATACGTGAATTTTACTTCAGAGAAAGTTTTGGTAACTTGCTAGATGGCTCCGTGGCTGAGTGGTTAGCCTGACGAGCTACAAAAGACGAGTGCAGAAAGTTACAGCTTCGAATCCCACTGCAGACGCGTGGAAAATGTACAAACTCAGTGTTTTCTCTTTTTTGTCAAATGCAGAACATAGTTTTGAGACGTTGAACATGTGGACAAATACAACGTTACAAACGAAGTTGATCATCGTCTACTTCTTGCCGGCCGGGTAGCCGTGCGGTCTACGGCAGTAGACCAGCGATTTGAAGGTCCCGGCAGAGGCATGGGTGTGGATTTCAATGGCTAAGGGGCGAATCGTGACGGGCCGAAGTCCAAAGTTACTAGACTGGCCCATATAAAAATAAAGTTTACCGAAGTTTATCTTGCCCCTGAAGACTACATTAATTTTAAACGTCGAAAACCCCGTTGAACAGGCTGACATTGATGTACTTATACAACGTTAAAATTACGTAACAGGACTAACGTTGAACCCAGCGTTTCCCAACATTTGTGTGCTACTGGGATAGTAGGGTAACCCGGGACTATTTCTATCAGAGGGGATTATATTGATTTGAAGGAAAAAAAAGTCAAAATTGTTATGAGTTCCTAGATTCTAGCCCCATCCCCGCAATGGTACTTCAGTCGATGGAGTAGAGACTGAAAAAAAATCTCGCAAATTACGATCGTACTGAGCTGTTTTTGCCCTCTAATCGATATAGCCACATGATCGATATTACCTTGATCTACCCTAGTAGTAGTGTTAGAAGAAAGACAATTAGTGTGATGTTGATTTTACAAAATTTAACAAATAGAAACTCCTAAATAACATGGACTAATATCTTAAAATATGAAATAAATATATGCGAATGGTATATTTTCTCCTCCTTTTAATTCTTATTTTCATTTTCCAAGCCCGTTTGTTCTTTACAAACAACTTGTGCAGTACTTACTTCAGACATTCCCTAATTAATTTGTTCTCTTCTGTTAAATGAGACTCATTAGAAAGGAAGCAGAACCTGTTAGTTGCTGAGGCAACTAAAATATAATATGAACTCTTAATTTTATTTTTCATAAAAAAAGAGAAAGTACCTCCTGCTGAAAAGAAAAAAGAGAGAGTGCGAGATAAAAGTAATACAGGAATAAAAGAACACTTCTATGAAGAGAAAGCCAGTCAAGAAACAGAAGAAAGAGAAAAAAAATTGGAAGGAAAATCGCGAAAATAAGATTCAACCAAATCTACAACAACAATTCCCTTGTCTGCCACTACTGTGAGTTTGTCGTTAAACCACGTTTCCATGGAAACGAAATGTTTAGCGGAGGAAATTTAATTCGCACCAACAACATAAAGAGACCGCTTGAAAGCGAATGAGCTGAGTGATAAACAGTGTTCTTTTTTGTGTGAGAGTGTTCGTGCATATGTGTGTGTGTGTGTGCGTGAGAATCTGTTTCTGTCTGTGTGTGTGTGTACAAGTGTGTACGTGAGCCAAAGAGCTTTTGGTAATTTTTTTGTTCAACAGGGGAAAAATGGAGATAAAGAAAAAGAGAAATATATCGGATGGGAAATACTAGTACAGCCCATTTGTGGATTGCGACATTCAGGAGTGTGTCGTAATGTGATGTGGAATTATTACACATGAATCACTTACTTCATAATATATATGTAGATTGTAATTCAAGAACGAGTGCGTATTGGTATCCTATTACGTCATCTGGTTCATCACTTACATTATTTCCTGATATATTTTTTTTTTAAATTGAATTTATTGATAGCCTTTGGGAGTCTATGGCTCAGGCCGGGATAGGGTAAGGGAAAGGAAAAGGGAAGGACTCGGTCAGGATCTACGTTGACGGTACCATCCTGGCATTTGCTTGATGGGATTCAGAAAACCCTCAGTCAGGATAGTCAGGTGCTTGTATCGAACTCAAGAACTCCCGAATGCGCAGTGATACGGCAACTCGGTTATTCTATGTGAATCTTGGAGAAAAGTATCAATATGTTTGTACATTATCAAAGAGAAAGTTTTTTTTTTAATTTGAAGTTATAAACAACGCCACACTCATAGATGAGACATACAATGAATTTAGTTTTTAAGGCCTTTAGGCAACTTTGACTCAGGCCGGATTGATGATGATGGGATGAATTGGTGGAATGAAGGAAGTGGGAGGAAACTGGAGAATCCCGAGAAACCCCCCCCCCAAACGGTCTTTGTCCACCATAAAGCCTACATCGAACTTTATGATCATAAATCGAACCGACGAACTCTAGAGCCAGAGATGAGCGCTCTATCAAGTGAGCCACTGTGATACCATATGACAGTTGAATACAATGAAGAGTGAAAACAATAACGACTCGTGGCTTTTATGAAACCCCCTGGATTCTTCCCATTCCGCAGAAGATGGGAATGCATTGGCCATATTTATTAGAACACTTCCCTCGTGTGTAGCCCGTTAACTATACACAGTCCATCCAATAGCTTATTTAGACATGTCTTGCCCTTAAGACCAAAGAAAGTGCTTCCCCTAAAATCAGCTTATCCCATAAGTGTTTCTGCACCGTGAGGTAAAGGACAGTAACTTACCTGGAACAGTACCGTCAGTCAGGAAAATTGTCTCCATTGGACTCCACAACACTCTGTCGCCTGTCAACCAGTTGTTGAATACCCGCTGAAAGAAATCACCGGTTGTGGAGGCAAGGAACTGAGTCACCGTTCGTCACACGCCATCGTCATTTTGTAGTATTTCTTGGAAATGAGGTTTTACAGGCGGCGAAAAACACAGTAGCCTGTTGGTGCAAGATCTGGTGAAAACGCCAGGTGGGGGAGTTTCTCCCAGGCACATGTAGGCACGCGTAATCACCGTGGATGTGCACACCCTTGCAATTAACCAGAACAGGACGTTTCTTCAACAATGCAGTCCAATGGCGTTCAAGCTGATGATAGTAGACACCTGCATTGAGGGTCTGGTGACGTGGAAAGAGCTCAAACAGATTATCAGATACGCATATTCCACCAAACACTCAACATCACTTTGTAGGGGTGGAGATCCTATTTTGGAACAGTTCCTGCGGTCCCTCTTTAGGTATCCACTGCCGTAATGTTATGGTAAAGGACCCACTTTTCATCCCCTGTCACCATTCTGTCCAGAAATGGCTCACGTCTGTGACGGGTGAGTAGGGAACTGAAGATATCAACTAGCTGCTACTTCTGTTAAGGCGTTAGCGCATGGGGTACCCATTATACTAGTATCGACACGTACCCAAGGTCCTACCGATGACGACGAACGGTCGAATGGGTGGCAGGGGGTTTGCTGATCAGTTTGCATTGGATTTGCCTCCAGTGTTGCTCCAAAGGCATTGTTGTCCAGCTGCACAGATCTCTCTTCTCGCGGGTTATCGGTGAGGGTAGTGTCCCCAGACCGAAACCTCTGGAACCACCTCTGGCACTTTCACACATCCACAGTACCCTGACCATATACAGCATTGAAATTTCGCTGGCTGGATGTCCCTGGTCAAATTCATACAGCTTGACTTGCCGTATGTGGTCCTCCGACACTGCTATAATTAAAAACAAACCGCCCGTTACTCTAGTTTCCCAACCAACCAAATGTATCTACAAATATTAATTTTTGGAGATAACTGTCGTAAATTTCACGATAAAAATAAGTAATATAAAGTCAAATATGATAAATTTATTGTAAACATTTACGTTGCGGGAAAATATCCCTTGTCTATTCCAACTACCCCGTGCTCATAAAAATCCTGGATTTGTTCTCTTTTCTATAAAAACGGCTGGTAAAAAATATTACTCTAATTTACATTTGTACGGTACATGGATGTAGAATTTATACTAGAATGTGCCTCGCTAAATTAACTAATTTACTTGATTTGCAATTTTTTTTTTTTTGCTGGTCCACAAGTGTGGCCAGCACCCGCTTCGAGGGTTACGCCCTCTATCCAGGCCTGGGAAGGAAGGGAAAACATATGGGACTTGAAGATGGGTAGGGGGTCTAAGAGTTTTTATAATATTTAAATACAATTTATTTCTGAATATTAACAAATCTGGACATTATAAGCATTGTGCTTATAATCATTATTTAGGCTGTAAATATATTGATGACTATGAAATGGAAGATGAGTGTGAGGTGCAAATTGACATCACAACACGTTGGCACAAAATAGGACGAATGGATGATTATCTTCTCACCTGGGGGGAAACTAGGTATTGATGGAAACAGATGAGCCCTACATATAACAATTATGAATACAGTGCGGTAATGTGAATGAAGAGTGAATGATAAGTGAGTGAAGATGAGAGGTGTTGTATAATTTACTCAGGATTTGTAGGTTTAATGGAGAAGAATACATACGGACCGGAGTATGTTGCCTGGAGTTGTACTTTAAAGATTTCTTTAGCTGCAAGCGTGATTTTGTGTAGAACTGCGTTTCGTTGGAAAGGGAATAGATTTTGAAAGATTATTGTTAGGAAAGAGATAATTTGTTCGATGGTCGGAGGAGGATGGATAGATTGATTGATAGAGGGTTCTGTGGATGGAGGGACGCGAAGAGGCACTGCTAGGAAATTAGAGTCTGGATCGGGTTCTGGGCGGCCTTTACACTTGTATGAGAAAGTTGGATGCTGTTCATTGCACTGACTACATTTCGGTGGATTTGCTAGGTTGGTGCAGGCTTTTGTGGTATGGTTTCCGGTGCAGTATCCGCATTTAGGTTGATTCTTGCATTCATCTGTCGAATGATCATTGTATATTTGGCATTTTTCACACCGTAAAGGTAATGGTGGTTGTGTACGAGATGGTTCGACTCTGTGTCGGCGTCTATAGATGTATGCACCGTGTTGTAATAGTAAGTCTATGGTAAGTTGGTGTGGAGTGAGTACACGAAGCATATAGCTGTTAGTGCCTTCTTTTGTTTTTATTCTTAGGCATTTCGTGATAGTGTGTCCTTCCTCTCTTAATTCTGCTTCTGCCTCTTCGTCTGTGATATCTAGGTCAACACCCCTAATAACAACAGATAATTGTGGTGCTCGTCTAGGAGGTGGTTGCATACGGATGGTTCAAGTTGTTAGAGATGTAAGTTGAGCATCTTTGCCGAAAATTTCAAAGCTAAACTTATTTCTGATGGTTGTAGCTAAAGTACTGTCAGATGACTTGATGATTATTCCGTTACGTGTCGGTATTATCTGGTGAATTGCTTCGCGAGGAACATATTTCATGAATTGCTGAAAAAGTTGTTTTGGCGTTTGGAACCTGGTGTCAAATTTTGTGAGAAGAAAAGAGTGAAGAGGAGGTTTTGAAGCTGCTAGATGTTCATCGTGGTCTGAAGATGTGATGTTCATTTGCTGCTCTGGATCGGAATCGGAATCTGAAGCGCTGAGCGTATGTGATCTTTTACTGGGCGGTGACTTTCCGTTGCCTGAATGACGTGATGGTGGTGTGCGTGATCTAGTTCGTGACAGTTGATCAGTGCTATGCTTATGTTTAGGTATCGCTCCTTGAGATGATGATTTTGGTGTAACTATGGATGAAGTTTGCATGACGACATTTGGTAATTGGTGTGTTCCTGACTTCGGTTGTTTTGGCATGTTGATGAGTTGGACGTGAAATGAAAATGATGATCAGTCTCTGTACTTTGACTGCAAAAATTTGTATATATGAAATTCACTCGTACCCTTCGACACTGAAAAATGTCGTTTGTCCTATAATGGCTGTATGCGTACTGCTCTCTTCTGTACGTCTGCTATACAGAGTCATCGGTAGCACGTTAACACACCAGAGATAGGCTAGGTTTGAGTTCGTTTTGCAAAAAACTTTTTACACATTATTTATTTACTTCAGGAAATTCCGTCCGTGGCCGTGTGTCTGGAGGAGATGTAACACGAACACTAGCGCAAATAAAAAAGAAAAGAAAATGGCAATATTTTTTGAGTAAAATTTTCACCAAGTTATCTTCTAAAATATTTTACCATCTCGATAGACTTTTTATATAATAGCACAGCAACATTTAATAAATATAGCGCTTTTGCCATCTACTGGATATTCGAGTAAACAACAACAAAATCAATTACGCTTTAACGGAAAGACCAATTTATATGTTATGGAATTCATGTTGCCCTACTATTTGGTGGGGAGAAAAGGTTTTATGAGATTATGTCCGGAAAGAACATAGTTTGAATATCACCAAGTTTCAAACAATAACTCAAAAGAAATACAGAAGTTATTAACAAATAACCGGGCTGGGGTGAGTCGCTGTTCTCCCACCTCCCCCCATTGGTATGCGACTGTTAATTCATAAACGGTGACTCGTACATAAATATTTCAGGAGTACAAAAATGAAAGATCGTAATTTTGTTCCTTAGTAACAATTAACACTTTCACGCTAGAACGAACGGTTACAGAGTTATCACCGGTTTGAATGTTGTAGATTTCAACTTTTAAAATTAAACGAATTTAAAAGAGAAATATTTTCTTTTAAATTTCAGGATGAGGTAAGAAATTTGGAAACTCCCAACCCCTTGCTAATCCGATGGCTATAGTGAGCGAGATTAAATCTTGGATATTAGCGATGGCTGGACGGGTTTCATGTCGTCCATCTTGAAAGACGCCAGCTTGGATTAATGTCGAGAATTCTAAATGGAAAGGACATCCTGTGGCATATTGTTTTCGGATAGCTCATTCCCAGAAAGTTTAATATGAAGTCGTATTTCACCTACGTTTATTTGCTTAGGTGATAAGGGACTATGAAGTGTCGGACTTGATAAAGGGCAATGGTTTGCCATTCTGTCGTTGCGGGTAATTCGATATGGCATTAACCCTTCTCGAACAGATTGAGATTGTGCTGATGAGTGATGGTCGCAGCACCACGGTAATTACAGCTGAGTTCAGCGCCTCTCATCCTTAGAGAGGACAGAACACACCCAACAGTATTGAGATATTGAAAAATTTTAAGGATGCGAGATCTATACGCGACAGGGGACGCAGTGGACGACTAAAGGTGCAGTTTCGTTTGTGCGATTTTCGCATACGAAGATCGCAAGCAACTGCTGCACGCGCCACTGCATTGACACGTTGAAGGGAAATCAGTGAAGCCGGTTTGGTTTGCGCGTCGGACGCATGGTGTCGCTAGCAACTGTTGCAACGACTCCTTCGGAGAGGAGTCAAGCTGCAGCTATCGCATGCGTTGTAGAGTGTTGAGCAGTTTTTATTCGTGTTTTCTTTGAATTTGGAACTATTTTGTGCCAAATATGAACGTCAGCAGAGATGAGAATGAAAAGCTACGTCAAGAATGCACGAAAATACTATAAAATTGTTGGTAAAATCCGAAATAAAGAGAATGCATACATAGATGTAGTAAGTTTGGAGCTCAATAGATGGCAGCAGAGTACTACAGTAGCTTGAAGTAACAGCATTGTTTGATATTGAACGAAAGTTGAGTTTAATTTAAAATGCTGATTATATTATTATTATAGTTGTTTGTAATCATGTCTAAAATTCTGAAACTGTAAAAATGTTGTTTACAGAAATATCTTAAAACTTGTAATGCACGAAAAGTAAATCATATGACTGTATAGATATACTATTGCGTCGCGCACGCGCTAAATACACGAAGGAAACTACCCCACTACGTGCTTCCGTTGCACGTATTCACTGAATGCGGTCATTGCATACGACCATCGCCTAAACGAAAATGCACCTTAAGGGGTGCGACCTGCGAGAACACGACATGAGCACTTGTGGTAAAATTGTGAATCATTACTGGCGATAACAGCTGTCAGTCAGAGTTGCGTATTATACGGATTCTGGATGAAAGGAGGTGGCATCATATAAGCAGCAAATACAAAAGCACCTAAGTACGGATGAGCCAGACAGGCGGTTACCGTTAGCGGAATGGACGCCAGAGCGACACAATGTTTCTCTTCTGTGAGTGCTTTAGCGATGAGGCAATAAACAGAATTATTGTTTAAGGATCTGATGCCAGCTCATCATCGACATAAATGACCATACGACGTACAGCAGGTTGCGGGAGCAAGGTCATGGTGTGGTATAAGATATGGGACACACGTATTGGAGAAAGGCCATGGTATAGTGGGCATCCATGTCAAGTTGACTGGTGAACAATACATGGACATCCTTTGCGACAACGTATTCCCCTCGCTGCTAAATCCTGAAGATTTTCCTCCTTTCTCGCGTCCCCGCGTTACTCTGCAGTGTCATGGGAGTGGTTGGATCTCCAATTTCCGGGATATTAGATCGGTCAGCGCGGGCACATCGAGTAGCTTCCTTGTTCACCTGGTCTGTGGAGCTATCTGAAAACATCGTGTATCGCGAGAATTTCAACAACCTACACTATCTCCAGCAGCAGATCTAAATAGATTAGTTCTCGTTAACCACTATATGTTACACCGGCAGGGCTCATTAGGGTTGAGAAAAATGACGTAGAGTATGACCGACACGTAGATCACATAATGTAGAGAGTCAAATATTATATTTGACAGTCTTTATCCCCGTCCCATATCCAGTCCCACATCATGAGCATGTTCCCACCTACTATACTGTCATCTGTCAATGATGGGTTGGCATGAGATTAAAAGTAATGGTTCTGTTTATTGTCTTCATCGTGATGGATATAGATCAGGACCTCATCACTAGACAACTCATACAAAGGATTGGATCCTTATTGCACTACTTTTGAGTCTTTTGTGCTAACTTTATCAGCCTGTCTGGGCCATCACAACTTGGCTTTTTGTTCTCGTAGAGCACCCGAAGTACGAACTTCTTACCGACAACAGCTTATATCGTCTGTAATTGTCGAGTACTGAGTGTAGGGCTCTTCACAGTGGTTGCAACAAGGTCCCTTGCCATGTGCTTGTCGTTCGCCGTCCTTGGTCGTTCACTACGTCCCCTGTTGTGCACAGTTCCTGTCTTCAATATCTCACCATGGTAGCGTATGCTTTGTCTTTATGAATTCCGGCATTCCAAGAAGCTCCTGTGTTCCTTCTGTCTAAGACATTGGGTGTTGCAGGACGGACTTTTGACCAGGCGTCCAGAATGTTCTCCTGGTCTCTGTTTCTATAATTCGAACTTGTTTGCATTAGGGGGGGATCCTATCCACTATATCCTAACATTATTAAAAAAAACATATAGTTACAAGACACATAAACGACACAGGGTAGAGAGAACGACACAAACATTGACTTGGTTTAAGCTTCTTCATCTTATTGCCTGCAATGAGATAATTTTAAGATTAATTATTGATGCTCTGAAGTTTGTGTTAAGAGTTCCACTTGTCGCAGTCTCCATCTCATCGCAGGGTTGCACTGGATATCCCTTTCATCTTCTTACATCTCAGTCATTCTTTCCATTCACTCCTGGGATGGTTTTGGGGGGGGGGAGAGTAAGGATGGGTCCATACCACAATCGTAGGTATGATGGTGAATCCACAAAGTTAGTGTGCATATGTCCACATTTTCTGATTCATCCTCTTCTCCCTCGATGCATTCTAACTCATTACACTCACTCACACTTCACCCACACGCGTGATTTGGTTTTTCTTGGTCGTTTATTGCGTATTTCGCACCAACAACTCATAGTATGTCATTACTTTATGTTCACTTTTATCCTTTCTAATTATTCTTGTTCCCCGCCACCACACACTCAAACACATATACACTCTGAGCGTCTCTTGTTGGGAGTACCAAACAAGGCACTGATCACTACTGGCTTCCAGCAGCACAACTATTCTCTAAGTTAACTTATCTGTTCTTTAGAATATTCAGTCTTTCTTGTTTGTTAAGTTTATGGGTGCAGTTCATTTTGTGTGTGTTTACTTTACGCGGATGATCGCGAAAGACCACGGATGTCGCGTCACACGAACCACTATCTTGTCATGTTCTTGTCGTTCGCTGTCCTTTGTCGTTCACTACGTCCCCTGTTGTGCACAGTTCTAGTTTCCTCAAAATTTCTTCAATATCTCATCATGGTAGCGTGTGCTTTGTCTCTTCTCTGCGAATAATGCGCATTGACCTCAGCTGCAATCACCCTGGTACTGCGAGCACAACCCATGAGCTCAATCTCGATCCATTCATGAAGGGTTAGCGCCATGCTGAATTCGACCTACCTGCAACAACAGAATGACAAACCATTATCTTTCGCCACTATTACCACTGGTTGTTGTAACTAACCAAATTCAAGCTTGTTGGAACAAGCAGTTATCTGAGGAATTTTGTTTCGATGCATATTTGCTGTCGTCTCGAAGCGATAAAGTCCTATCACCTGCTAAGACTATTTCGTCAACTAATCTCAGCCAACTTCCGCCCTTCTACGCCCGCCATTACCTGCGATCTGATGAACTAAGTAGCAAGAGCACTTGGAAAGCGAACTAGGGCGTGTGGTTCCGTGGCCTTGTGACTACAGCATCGGATTGGTGTGCTAGTGGTCTTCTGTTCGATTCGCAACCAGAATAACGTCTTTTACTTTTTTTTAGAAGTGCATTAGTTTCTTTCTTGTTATGTGAAGGTTATTTCAAGCTTCATTCTTGTAAACTAGGCTGCTGGATTCAACCGTGTTTAAACCTTTTTTGGCTAGATTCGGTAAGCTTGTATCAAGTTGTCACAAATGTTAAACGAAAAATGATTCCCTTTTAATTTAGATCCAAATTCCTATGTGGGATAGCGATATCTCCTAAACAAATACACGTAGGTGAAAAACGACTTCACATTTAATCTTCTGGAAACAAGCTAGCTTAAAAGATATATGATATGATGCCATTCCAACTTAAAATTCTAAACAAAAATCCAAGATGGTGGCTTTCAAGATGGACGACATGAAGCCCGTCTTTCTTTCATCGCCGATATCCAACATTTGGTCTCACTGCCTATAGCCATTTTCGAATTACCAGGGTCTTGCCAAACTTTTCCCTCAACCTGAAATTAAAAAAAAAGTCTTCCTTTTAAATTCGTTTCCTTGTTAAAAGTTGAAATTTACAACATTCAAACCGGAGATAACTTTGTAATCGTTCGTTCTAGCCTGAAAATAGAAATGGTCACTATAAAAGAGAAAAACAATCACGATCTTTCATTTTAAACTCCTGTAAAATTCCTGTACAAGCCAATGTTTATGACTTAAATGAAAAAAAAAACTATTTTTGTCGCCATCTTTTCCAAGTGGTGGTAAGTTTTCGGTCTCTAAACGGTGTAATGTAAACGATTTCACTATAGAGTAATCACAATATCACTTTTATTGCATTTTTTTTTAGTTCGGGGGTATTTTTCAATAGATTCCCTGAAGTAAAACAAGTAAATAATGATATTTAGAATTCTGATATTTCTCCCCTCCCCCTCCCAACCCCACCCCGCATGGCGGGGTCTCTGGTGTCCACCAACACTTTGACAAGGAAGAAAATAACACCACCCACAATATTCTATCATCAAATTGCACACGAGGTGACATAAGGAAAGCCACTAGGGGAATAAAAAACTGTTTTGAAAAAATAAACCAAAATTGGACTACGCTAGCGATATATACCTCGTTTATTCCGTGGACTATTTGAAAAGAAAATAGTTCTCATTTGTTTTTCTCATAAAATTACAGCCGAAGCTACAATCATTTTAAGAAAAGTCGACAACGACTCAAAAACTTCGCTGCCCTCAAAGGGTTACGCCCCCATGGAAAAAACTGTTCACGACTGAAAATATCTACCCTTGTGAAATACACTTCTTTAGACATGTACTAACAGAATCTGAAGAGAACAGCCTTCAGACATGACTTTCCTACGGGGTCTTATGGACAGGGACTGCATTACTTCCAAAACATGGAGTCCTTACACACTGCTGCACAATTGCCCTATATGACTCAGCTATTACACAATACACATGCCGTCTACTTCAGTAATCGCTCCTCAGATGGTGTCATTGCAGCTGTCATCGCACATACATTACTTATGTGATAGCCCGGTATTTACTGAACATGTTGATTTGGATGCACAACCCATTTATATTGTTAATTTGTGTATATTGGACTGTAGACTGCCAGGACACCGACACGGCAACTCGAACGGACCTATACGTGTCGACCCTCAACTGTAAGTCACTTGCAGGAAATGACAAATTACAAGAACTGCAGAATGAACTTAAGAGGATTAAGTGGGACATCATAGGACTATCAGAAGTGTGGAGGAAGAATGAAGAACAGGAACTACCGTCAGGGCACACGTTCTACTTCAAAGGAACAGAAACTGGAAAAGTGACAGGCGTTGGCTTTTAAATTAATAAAGACCTGAAGTCACGGATCACAGAAATTGAAGGAATTTCAGATAGAATCGCACGGGTCATAATAAAAATTAACAAGAGATACAGTATGGAAATTATACAAGTGTATGCTCCAACAACCTCGCACTTGGAGGAGGAAGTCGAAGACCTATACGAGGAGATTCAGAAGATTTTGGATAGTAGCAAATCGCATTACAAAATTGTAATGGGAGACTTCAATACGAAAGTAGGAACCAAGCAGAGCAGTGACACGAAAGTGGGCAACTTTGGATTTGGTAAAAGAAACAAGAGAGGAGAGAAGTTAGTGGAATTCTCACAAGCCAATAGACTGTTCATTTCCAATACATTTTTCAAGAAACCGCCCCAGAGGAAGTGGACATGGAAAGTCCCAAATCGGACCAAAAACGAAATAGACTACGTTCTATCAAATAACAGGGAAATTCTCCAAGACGTGTCTGTTCTGAACAGTTTCAAAATCTCGAGTGATCATA